>JADGJF010000241.1:0-26779 GCA_027596845.1 Quaeritorhiza haematococci | reverse complement strand
GGGAAAAAGGAATGGACTCTGGGCTTCCCCCCCAACTCGTTTTCCGGTTTTTGGGCGTGTCTGTTCTATGAAAAGGAATGGTTTTTTAATTTCGTGGCTTTGTTTGGTGCTTCTTTTGCCCTCAATCCGTCTCCTTTCTTTGTTCGTTTTTTTTTTTTTTTTTTCATTTTTCCTTCGTTATAGAGAAACAAACTGTGAAAATCTGTACAAAATCCCAAAAAAAGGAGAAGTAATTGATGAAATTGACGAAATCGGTTGTTGTTTGTCAGGATGTTGGTGTGGATCTGATGTCCTGTTGCGACGGGTTGCCCTACATTTTGGTTTCGAAAAGGAAAAATGAGGTGTGTTATACTATACGCATTCGTCGGAAGACTGATTCAATCGACCTAGGCAAAGCCAGATAATGAAACTGATTGTCATCGGATTTACCGACCGGTTTCCAGATTTCGGGGTTCCTTGCACTCACGAAAAAGGACAAATGTCTCACCATCACACAACTCTGAACGAAATGCAGGTTAAACGAGCTGCGGTGAACTCGGGGGTCTTTAGTGTCTGCACACAAACAGACGCCTTTCATCGCCCCATCAGCAGATGGAAAACCACCATAGAAGACACTGTCTATTAATTATGCCTTTTCCCATGTCTATCCGTGCGTTTCTACCAAGATATATCCGGAGAAGATTCACCCGCTCGGTCCAGCGTGGGGAAAGAAGCGTCGATACAACAAAAAAAGACAAGAAACAACAACGTTCATGCGATAACCGCAATAACAAATGCAAACATTACGAAATAATGAAAACAACAAATCTAAGAAGCTCCAAAAGGAATGGTATAATCGGATAGAAAGGGAAAGCGTAGAAAGCTCCCGTATAAATAGTAGTCTAGAAGGGGGGGTCGAGAAACCTTTGCAATGCGTGCATGAGTCAAACTTCATCTTCTGTTCAAGTCGCCCACCTCACCGCCACCAACCGCTTGCTGATAATAATGTTGATGCTGATACTGGGGTTCCTGGTTCGTTTGGTACTGATGGGAATGGTGTTGCGAACTAAAATGTTGATGCTGATGGTGTTGTGGCGGGTGGTATGGCCTATGAGGATGATGTGGCGGTGGTGGAACTGGCGGAGAACGCGGCATTCCGCGATTCGGGTATCTACCCTCCATCTCCCCCGAGATGAAATCGTCAACATCAATATATACATGATCAACGCCGTTCCGGCTACTCATGGTTTTCGATCTGTCAGGATGTTGAGGTGGGTACTGATATGAGTGTTGTTGCTGGTATGATTGTTGTTGGTATAGAGGACGTTGGGGCGGTGGTTGGTAGTGGGGGGGTTCATTCGGATAACTTTGGTAGTTGGTTTGGGTGTGTTGCATATGGTGACCCCCTTGAGCACGGGATGGTGATTGTGACTGCAGCCGATGTGGTGGGTTTGGGTTATAGCTTGACATCATGACGGCGTTCAAATCGAAGTCAACCTGCTGCTGGGCCTGTTGTTGTTGTTCTTGCTGCTGCTGTTGGTAGGGGTTGTGATGATGTTGTTGATGTTGTTGTTGTTGGTGGTGGTGCACGTGGGATGACTGTGAATACGAAAAGTTCCACTGTGTCGAGTATTGGTTGTTGGGTCCGTTGATTCTGTTCCCGGAGGCGCCAACGCCAGAATCAATAGCCGGAGCTCCAAATGCGTTATTCGTCACGACAGAACCACGGTTATTTATTTCTGCACCGTTTACTGGATGGGGAAGCCCAGTTGTGGATCGTGCTGTGGTTGTTGATAGAGGAGCGGTTGTGATATCAAGTTGTCCCACTCCAACTCCCAACGCTGTTGAGGTGTTGATGCCAACACCAGTCCCGCTCGCCGGACCACTGGCACCAACAGCACTTACAACTGCTTTATTCAATGCAGTAGGGCCAACAGACGTCACGCTCCCTACACCAGTCCCTATTCTTGTTCCGGGTCGAGGCGGAACAGTGGCAGTAATGGTCCCCGTTCCGATCGCAGTCGTCACAGAAGTAGTGGGAAGGAGAGGCTGATATGGTAAGCTAGTCGACGTCCTAAGGTTTGGAAAGGTTCCTGGTCGTAATTGTGGCACGATACCATTAGGTGGAATGACGGGTCTCGCTGATCCGCGTTCTGCTCGTTCTTGGCGAACACGTCGCCGGACGTAACATGCATTGCAAATGTTCTGTTCACGGTTAAAAGGAAACAGATTGGGCATGGCGGCAATGTTTAGTGTTCTCATTCACCTGGACGTTGAAATTCCGAGACAGTACGGGAAAGCAGGAAAATGGTGGGAATGGCACAAAAGATTACATACTCGTCTGCCATCTGGGCCACACCGTTTTAGCGGCGTCTCGTGTTCTCCAACTCCGCATTCAACGCACTTCCAAACCTCGCCGGGTGCTAATTGCCATTCGATCCTCATTTTCACGGGTCTCCGCTTCCCTGGGCCCATATTGGAGACGACACCAACATTGTTGGTTATTCTTTCATTATTGATGCTGGCGGCACTGCCGCTGCGGCTATTGCCATTTTGGGAGTTTTTTGACGGCGGCCTACCTCTACTACGTGATGGTCCTCCGCCCTTGTGTCTTCCCCTTGCCTGTGATGGCTGTTCAGCCGCCTGTGGGGCTAACATAGAATTTGACGTAGACATCGCCAGAATCGAGTTTGATTTCTCTTGGATGGGTGGGACGTTCATCTGATTTGGTGGATCCTGTGGCTGCTGATTTGCATTTGAAAACGGATCCGAAAGTGCGTGTTGTGAGGGGTGACCATTCATGGACTGACGAGGTTCAGGATCTAAAAGATGGGAAGATGCGGTAGAATAGGTTGGTGTATGTTGAATGTTGTTGTTGCTCAATGCAACGCCTTGCGGAGGAAAGTTACCGCCGAACATATCAGGGCCTGATGACGATGTTGGTGATGTTCGGAGGAAGTAAGTCAAAGAGATAAGTTCGGAAATGTGAATAAATGTGAATGTGGCATCAGTGACAAAGATTAGAAAAACCAGTCTCCGACACCAAGACGAACATTGATCAGAGAAGAGTGGTGAATAAAATGTACCTTTCCGAACACTGCCAGACGGATGAGCAGGAGAAACATCGATGTCCAAGGTAGCGGCTCTCGCGGCCATGGGTAAGTCCTCGATGAATGAGTCCCCAAACTCACCGCCGGGCGGGCAGCAGTCCGAGCCCTGATTTTTGATTGAAAAGGGATGACGGTGATGCTCGTGGCCGCTGTTCGGGAGTGACCGCTCTCCTTCTTCTCCTACTCCTCCTCCTTCCCTTCCTTGCAATTGTTGTCCGGCGTCATTACCGTTTCCGTGATCGCCACCAAACCTGTCGTTGTTGCCGCTCAGGTTATGGCCGACACCCGCGCTGTTTTTATTTGTCGGATAAAAATGCGCAGGGGGCTCCCCGAAATTCAGGGGGAAAGTATACTGTGCGTGGTACTGGTGTTGGTGCTTATGGGGAACTTTTTCTTCATGCTGAGGGGCCCGTCTAGTGTCTTGTGATGCTGCTGTAACAAGCGGCGCGTGAGATTGACCATATTTGTGGTCATCGTTTGGACCGCCCGTATGAAAACCGTGATTGGTCTTGTGAAAGGGGCCCACTCCATACGAAGACGAATTTTGTTGGCAGAAATCCTGGTGAGGACCTCTGGGAGGATGAGAAGGTGGTGGGGGAGCGTTGTTGGGCGGGCACTCATAATAATACGTACCCTTCGAGTCAGTATAAGGGGACAAAGCTGGATCTTGAAATTTATTTGCACCAGCACTGCCAGTAACCCTATCCACCATCGATTGCTGGTGTTGTTGGTGAGCGTGAGCGTGCTGCTGAGATGTAGGTGAGTACGAAACTGGCCTGCGCGTTGATTCACCGAAACTGTCGCCCATGTTCGTGTTGGCAGAGGACGACAGACCGAGATCGAACGTTAAAGAATCAAACTCACTCAGCGGTTCTGGTGACGTATCTGTAGAGAGACGTTTTCAAGCAAGTGAATTAAGGGCTTGGATCAAAAAATCGACGAAGAACAAGAAACACCTCACAAAGCACCCACGATCAGGTTGAATTCCGAGATGCACGTGAGAAAGACTGGGTCTTCACGAACCTATCACGTCGCCTCCGTACTTGTTGTTGTTGTTTGGTGGGAAGTAGGGGCCGTCGTTGTGTGAACTCGTGTTTGTAAGTTGGTAGTTCTACAAGATCCAAGTGGTCGGTGATCTCGTCATCAGATGAGGAACTCAACGGAGTTTCAACCAAAACAATTCACACAATTCAGAGAAGGGAACACAGGGGAAATTCCCTTCAACATACCTTAACCATTGTTCTTCCTCCAACGGTGGATTTCCTGAACGGATTTTGATGTTTGGAGCAGACCAACCAGAGATTTTCCGGCTTAGGTGAGCAAAACAAGTCCGAAAGGAGCTCTGATTTGTTGCGCGTATGATCCGCGACTTGGTGGAACCTTAAGTTCGAGACCTGTTGCCATCAATCAAAGTCCTGAAATATTTCCCTTACATTCCTTCGGTGATTGGCGAGATTTTAATGGCCGCTCTCGGGAGCTTTCGCTACCGACCGCTCCAGGGCAAGAGCAACTGATTAAACGATGTTTGGAGTCTGGACCTCGCCAAACCATGGAAAACCTATCATATTCAGAAGACGCATTGATCATCACAAATATAATGTTTCAAAACAACCAACATATCTGAAGTATACAAAGAAAGCAAGACGAGAGGCTCCAGCTTCACTATTTCCGCTTTGAAATTTATCTCCTCCTTCCCAGCTTCATCCATCTTTCAACCCGCGACACAACCTTGCGAATGCTTCGTTTCGATGTTCTAACTGAGAGGCTCCAGCTTCACTATTTCTGCTTTGAAGAATATCTCCTCCTTCCCAGCTTCATCCATCTTCCACCCCGCGACAAAACCTTTGGAGTACTTTATCCCGTTCACCTCAAACTCTCCTGACAATCTAACCCCAAATGTATCAATCCTCCCAACGTCTGGGTTGTCACTTGATCCCCTCCATCGCTGAAGCGTTACCTCCTTCAAGCTCCCATCCTTGTTGATCCTGACCGTCAGAGTGCGATATTTTGGATCCATTGGATCAATTTTCAACACTTGCTTCACCTCCTCCCTCGCGTTGACATCCAGCACGGATTTCACAATCCCTTCTGGAAGCGTGACTTGCGTCGTCAGTGGCGTCGAGTCCAAATCCTTCCACACGCACCCGCACTGTGGAAGGATGCTCCCAGGCACAAACACACTTTCTGCCAACAGCCGCTGCATCGCTGAGAAATTCACCCCGACGCCAGTTGATGACACAAAGGGAACCCATCCGCCAAAAATTCGGAAATCCACAGACCCTTTCGACTTGTAAAAGAAGTCCCCACCCGTCATGGTGAAAAGGATAGGAATGAAAGTGAGTTGCGCGTTCCATACGTAGCCCACGCCGGATCGCAGGATTTGTTGGGCGGATATGGTTGCCCAAGTTTTAAAGTTGGGTGAGAACTCGCCGTTTTGGTGAAGTTTGACAGCCGAAACGGGAGTCGCACCGGGAGTGATCGCATGGGTTATGAAGCGTTTGGCGACTGGCGGAAGGGATTGTATATCTGGGTGGTTCGGGTCGAAAGGGCTATCGACGGAAAGCGGGGCGTCTTGAGAAGGTTGTGGCCGTTGCTGAAGCTCCTCCCAGATTTGGGCCCGCAGAGCCGCGTTGGTTGGAACGGAACCTGACAACATGGCTTCTTGTGGTTTCGTTTCAAGAACTCAGGCAGCTTTGAAATTACCTCTTTTTTATTTGATCCAGTCATCTTTTGCCTTCGCCTCCCGAATGACCCCTCACCTCACACAGCTCTCTTGAGACTTCCATGCTGTCAGGCCAGCTGTCAGGCTGTCAGGTGCTGTGGATGTTGTGCAAACCTCTCCACTTGTCGATATGAGGTGACTCAAGCTTGACCAACACAAGAGGTTCGACCCCAAAGAATTGCGTTGCGCACTTCTTAATGAGACCCATTATGAAAATTGGACATGGGGGAAGGGGGAAGGCTATGGGAAAGGGCAAGCGACCGAGTAAAGGAGTCACTGTGCACTCGCCCTTGAAAGGCCGTTTTCAACTTAACTCCCCTTCATGTCTCTTCCTACGTTCGTTTCCTGTCGTCTTGAGGCCCGGCCCCATTCCATTTTGCAGCCCTCAGTCCCACACGCAAGGTGCGTTAGAGAATCTTGGATCCTTACAGTCCTATTGATTGATTTACATAACCACACACATCCTTGAATTCTGCTGATTGTGCGGCACTTGTGGCACCCAGGAAAGCCGCCTTTCCCATGTCGCCCCTCGTGCATCATCTCCCTCACCTTTCCTGCTTCCAGCGCTCCCACACCGAGCCGCACCAACCTCCTTTTCTCTCTCTACTTCGTGTTCTACAAGCGCGAACACCCCGATCACAGGCTTGTGATCTGACGAAACAACTTCCATAATGGCAGTGTACCGTTCCACGCTGATACCCTCATTATTCATTATCGCCGACGACCCCGCGGCGGGCGAGGGTTGCGATTTTGGCTGTGTTGGTGACAAAATCTCCCAAGAATTATCGGCTGACGAGGCAACAGTTGGTAATCGTGAGGTGGTGGTGTCCGCTGGGTGTAGTACGTCTTCCGTGCAGCTGCTTAGCGATCCCAATTTACCTGTCATTAATACTGGCGGCTTGGTCTCCTTTGCCCCTTGAACGACGTTGCTTAGACTTCCGTTGTTGGCGTTCACCTTGTTCCTTCCTCGCCGACTCGGTGACAACGACATCCACCATGACGAATCTGCATCCGCCCTAACGTTGAATGTTCCCATTTGGAATCCATCATCACCAACAGTCGGAGAGGGAGATGCTTTAGCTGGCATCGCACCGCTGGTATCCCTGCCGCCACCAGGTCCAGGTCCAGGTCCAGGCGGCGAATCTAATTGAGACAGTGGTCCATTTCCCGTTTGTTCCCTGTCGTTCGAATTTGAAACTCCACCAGCCGTCGCTGATGCACTACTTCCAGACGGATTTTCAGATCGATCCGCCTCCCCACCATCCGCAGCCCCGGGCCTCTCTGGCCGTGGTTGACAACGGAACAAAATCCTATCCGTCCAGGATGGTATTCTCGATTTGGTGCTCGTATCGTACCTATACGGCATACAGATCGGTGGATGTGCTGGTTTCAAATCAGTTGTTGCAGTGCCTTTCTCTGCATCGGCCGAGTCTTGTGGTGACTCCAATTGAGGGTTGGGACCACCTGGACCAGCACATACAGCATTGTCATCTTCTTCGTCGTCACTGTCCTCATCGTCACTCAGAGGGGTTGACGATGTTGAGTTCTCCTCGGCTACTCTGTCGGGGCTTTTTCTCGGTGAAGACCTCGATCGTACTGGTAGGGGCTGTGTTGGAGGTTTGGGACGGAGTGGTGGGCTTTGTAAGGGCTGTTGCTGTGGAGGCGATGGAGATATGGACTCCGTCGATGATACCGCGTTTCCTGACGAAAGAGAAAGATCCAAAGGCGCTGTCGTTCCTAATGACATGCTAGACATAACTGTGGGGGAGGCAACGGCCTCCGAAGATTCTGGTGACGGAGCGATATGAAGGAACGAAAAAAAAGGCGACGATGGTGAAGTTGAGGTCTGAAGTGGTGGAGACATTGGTGGGGAACTTGGGGAAGAAAGAGAAAACAACGATGTTGGAGAAGATGGAGTGAATATTCGTGGAGTAAATCGCTTTTGCCGTATTTCTTGAATTTTTTGGTGTTGAGCGGATTTCGGATTTGCGAGGTAACCAACGTCAAATTTGTAAGTTGGGAGGAAGGCGATGGGGGCCTCGCTGAATCCTGGGAAGACATTTCCCTTTTTCATTTCATTCTGGAGCTGGTCCTTTGCGAGGAGATCCTTTTCATTGAAGGTTGAATTTTTTCAGCGTATTGGAGAAAGCACCACGTGGTTGATGAAAATGAGAACAACCGGAATCCCCACCCGAAACGCACGAGGGAAGACTAACCTGCAGGCGATTCGTCACAATCATTTCCTCGACCGAAGCTCTTGTCCCATCGACACGATAGTTCATGTCGCCAAACCAGAAAACATAGTCATACCGATCCATCAACCTCGTCGCTAGGTTCGAGTATGTGGTCACCCCGCATTTGATAAGGACAATATTATAAGGCGAAATGTATTGGAATATTGAAGGACGTGTTGAGGTTCTTTGGTTAGCAAGCACCGTTCTGAATCTTTGATGGTTGAGATGGCTACCAAATCTCAAAAGACTGACTAGGTGTGGTAGTATGAAGGGGAGAAACAGAAAGATCTCTCACCAATACTGCCGTCGCTGCTATTCACATTTCCGTTTCCACCAAAAGAGGCCAACTTCATCTCTTCATTGATGCGTTTGAAATCATTGTTGCGCTCGGCGACCCGTCTTTGGTGTGCTGATTGGCAAAATTGTAGGACGAGAAAATATGAGAAGACCGAAGCAGCGCGAAGATGAAAGAACTAATGTACCATGCCCAGATTGAATCACATTCTTTCATGAGTTTGTTGTGGACAGGTACATATAAGATACAAAGCATCCTGTCAATCGAAGGCAAAAGAAAGAAGCATTTACCGGTAAAGTGGCTATTGACAAACAGTATCGATGCGTCGTCAAACTGCATAGCGACAGCTACAGCTCCCTTGTTGCCAATGACATTTCCTATTCCAGTGGCGATGCGGCTGGAGTCGATGGCTGTATAGACAGAATCACACATTCGAATGAGTTTTCGGTTTCAACATTGAAAACCACACCTCAGAGAACATCACTCCAGCAGTGCACACAAACAAGACACTCCAAATCACAGGGTTGCTTTTTTCACCAGCCCATAAACCACGATCAACACAACACACACCTTTCACCCGATGCTTATACGCCCTCTTCACAAAAACAGCAACGTGCATCGCGGCCATAACCTCTGTCCTAACCATGGAGTACTCTCCACACAGCACATTCGCAAGCCCTCGTTCCCACTCTTCTTTGCTTGGAAATACTATTGACCGCTCAATGCTCCGCTGACACTCTTGGGAACCGACCACGACTATATGGCAGGGGACTCCGTCAGGGAGGTGTCGACCCGAAAGAAAATGCTCAAGTTCTTGGATTGGCGTCTAAGGGCCAATTATACACAATGGATAGTCAGTGATTGAGGGTGGAAAGAGATTACAAGATAGCAGGGCACAAGACGGCTTATCATGAGGACATCGAAATCACGCTCACACGAACATAGAATAGCAAAAAAGCACACCTGTCCATTCATATTCCACGTCCCAATAAATACTCTCAACTTGTCCTTCGGTATAGGCGGTGGCGATTCTGCCGTGAGTCGATCCAAATTGTCCCGACTCGTGCCACGGGAGAATGTATCAGCGAGGAGTTTTTTAAGATCTGAGAAGGACTTGCTGAAAGTCATGCGGAAACCGGAGGGACGTCTTTGGTCTGGGGTGCCTGTGTGTGTTGAGCCTAAAGGGGGATCGATGAAACAGACGAAAGTGGATGATGGAGGGAAAGCAAGCGTGAACAGATTTTCGCATGATTCCATCTTTTTCTTCTCTTTCTGCTTCCGTTCGGTTTTTGGACCATGTTGGCAAACGCGCAAATAAAAGAAGTATCCTGAATATCCGCGGGGATGGTGTTACCTTCGCGGTTGTCTCTAGGATGAAAACTCTTGAAGTCGTCAGGTGCGATATAGAGATCGGTATTCCAAACGTAATGGCAGAAAGGCGAAGTATGGCAGACCGCGATAGTAAGGTTTTACGAAGATGACGTTTATCGTTGACGCACGTGCAACAGCAAGACAACTGAGTCAGATAATAAAACCAACGATAAAACAACGGCACCGACGAGACCCTTTTCAAAAGATGGGCAGGAAAACATTTCCGGTTTGCTTACCGCACTCCGAGCCTTCCCCGCCCTCTTCTCATCTTCATCTTCTGATTCACTGGTCACACCCAGCAGGCACATCGACCGCGAGGCGGGTG
This sequence comes from Quaeritorhiza haematococci, assembly GCA_027596845.1. Taxonomy (NCBI): domain Eukaryota; kingdom Fungi; phylum Chytridiomycota; class Chytridiomycetes; family Quaeritorhizaceae; genus Quaeritorhiza; species Quaeritorhiza haematococci. The sequence goes on along the minus strand of JADGJF010000241.1, from coordinate 16,743 downwards.
CAGTCTTGCTGATGCCAGGTCGCCCAGCGCCCTCAGTTTTTCCTCCAGCACTACTCTCGCCCTCATCATCAGCGTACGGACTTAACCACCGCCGCTGTCTGTTGTTCTGTTGTTGTTCCTTCCGCCGTCTCGCTGATCCACCCCTTTCTCGGTGGTCGTCACCAAGATTTGGCAGTGAGAGGGAAAGTGGTCGAGATAGTGGGGCGGGAGGGGGTGGACGTTTATTATGGGGGGCCGAATCTTGTGGTGCTGTTGGTGCTGTCGTTAATGTTGGGTTTGTTGTATCATTGAACACTGCGTCTATCGTCATTGAAGGCGATTTACTTTTTTCCGGTGTTGCATCAGTGGTTTCTGCTTCCACCACAATCAACGGCTTTTCGTCACTCCTGAAATCAATTTGAAGTGTTGTTGTAGCTGTTTCGCTTGCTGTCGTTGTTAATCCGGATGCATCAGTGGTCAGTACCCCAACTGTGATCGAAGGGGTTGAAATCATAGTGGTTGACGAAGTAGGCGCTGCAGTTGTATGCTCTGCAGCAACCTGTTCTCGACCTGACTCCACAGATTCCGACGCAACCTTTGCGCCCTTCTCAGTATGTCCTTTTTCAAATTTTGTCTCAGAAGTTGATGAGGCCGTTCTTTCTAAGGCCGTAACACTTCCACTATTCGGCCCCTTCTCATCATCGCTGCCACCATGTTCCGCTTGTTTCACGTCCGCAACTTCGCCAACAAAATCCTTCAGGCCTGTCAAGGGTACGTCAGAGACTTCGACAACGGGGTTTGCACTGTCGCCGTTCCCACCGCCTTCGCGAATCCCATCACGCCCGTGACTCTCATCGCCACCCTTTTCCTCCATCCATGGGGACGGGATCGTCGGCCGCTTCGCCCCACCTATTTCCGGCAAGGAACCATCCGTGCTTTTTTTTGGAATCAAGGTGTTGACGCTAGTGCCCATCTTCAACGGGGGCAGATTGTTCGGGGGACGCTTACGACTTGGAGGCAAAAGAGTTGGCGGCGACGATGGAGGATGCGGTCGTGTTAATGGTGGAAGGTGGGGGTGAGGTTGCGGATGTGTTGCCAGAAGTGTGTTTTTGCTTTCTTGAACATTTTCCATGAGATGTTGGTATGAATACGAAGAGGTAATTGGCGGAAGTTTCTTTCCGAGAGGGGACTCTACATGCATAGAAGAGGACCGTTGGCTTGGCGAAGTTCTTTCCAGTGAAAGGGTTCGAGGTACGGAATCATTGAGAAGATTTTTCGAAGAGGTCGTTATTGGTGCGAGGATTGGTGCTGTGTTGGGTGTCGGTTTTGCGAGATCGACCGGGGCGGAATCTACTTTGTCGTCACCTGCCTTCAGATCCAATGAGTTGCTTCCCTCCTGCTTATTCTTATCGACGCTTTCGTCCTCAGGTTTGTGCTCATCCCCACCAACATGAAATGTTGTTTTTGAGTCCTCCGCGGCCATGTGCAAGGGCGCTCGATCAGGAATTTCTTGTGAAGCAGTCAATGAGGTCCCTTTCAGTAGTTCAGTTTGATGTCCATGGGCTTTAGGTGCATTTGTATCCTTTGCATGTTCCTCGGATTGATTTTTCTTGCTCTCGTCTTCGTTTTTCATTTCTGTTTCAATTTCCGTCTGCCGCTCCGTTTGAGCTTCCTTGATCACAGTTTCACTTTCCTCTTCCTCATCATATTCTGCTTCGCCATCATCAGCAACCTGGACTTCATCGACACCATTGCTGATCCCAACATCAACCGACGTCGCCGCCACGACCGTAGCTGTGATCTTCCCAAACGACCCCCAATCCTTCTGCGGAGACTGCAGCAGAGTCTCTCTCATAGATTCACGCGACCCCCCTTCCGCAAATGACACCGACAACTTCCTGGACGGCATCCCCTTAGCCTCGAACATTCCCTTCAATATCACCGGCGTAGACTGTGACGGCAGTGAGGGAGCAGTTGGAGGTCTCCCAACTGATGCAGTATTGCCCACCAGTATAGACGTTGATGAGGATTCAATCGATTTGTGCGGCGGGGTGGTGACGTGAACAGGTGTGGCCGCTGGAACAATATCCCGCAGAAGATCTCCGCTCTGTTCTCCATGCTCGTTTCCATCATGTTGTTGCTGTTGTTGCTGTTGTACGGTTGGGTACGCTTCGGGAGCTTCAGCCGTCGGAAATACAACATTCGTTCTCCGGGGATGTGCCTGAGATCTGTTGAAAAGTCGGAGTGCACCCAAGAATCTGATCCACCATGGTACTGATCTTGATGGAGAGGGAAGAGCGGAGGAATCAGATGGATTTAAAAAACGTGTTGCGTGGTCTGGTGGAGTGGAAGCATTTGATGAGGTTGGAAATGTTTCGGGCTGTTGTGTTTTCGAACATTGTGGTGCTGGAACGGTAACGGTCGCGCCAGATTGCGTCACGTTTAATCTGGATGATGGTAGAGAGTGAGTGGAAGATATTGGTGGAGTGTCCGTGTTCACCAGTGCCATTCTTTGTCAAAGGAAGGAGATCGGATGTCGTCGGTGTGGGTGGAGGGAGATCCAAACATGGAATCGGTCATTTGCGGCCTTTTTATCCCGACACCGGATAGCACGCGTTCGAAGCAAATATAAATGAAAGATGAGATCCTCTCGTTCTTATTGTTCACGTTTGGGTGCGTTCTCGTGAACATTCAGTGGTCCAAAGACATAGAGTTGTAGACATTCGCCACGGAATGATTAGCGATATGTTCATCCTGCCAGTTATTTTGTATCTTTTAGGCGCGCATTTGGGATGATATTGGGAACATCTGTCCCCTGATTTGAATAGGGTGAATAAAGAAAGACACTCAGCAGAATTAGCATGGAGATCTGCTCCTTGTGGAATGCGGGCGGCCGGTAACCACGTGCGACATAAGGACGCGTGGCGCTCGCTCAGGACGTGCTCGCCTGGACTCCGAAGTTGTGAGCAGAAGTGTGAATATTTACCGGTTCGACCGCTCCTCAATGATGGAGTGCGTTGCGGTGTGGGGCGTGTGCTGATGTTGATGCTGGCACGATCTTTGAGGGACGGTAACCGAGTGGTAACACTTGGGAAGATCACGAAAGTATTTGTCGGAAATTTGGAATATTGATGGGAGTCCGACTGTCCAAAGGGCCAAAATCCGGCCCAAGAACTCGGCAAGAAGGGTCTTGAAAATGGTTTCCGTCGGCTGAATATATGAGGTGCAACAACACGGACTGCTCCGTAACAACCGAGTTCTGCCCAAACTCCAGCATGCTGTCGTTTCAATTTTTTGAGAACCGTGTGTGTGGTTATGGAATTTCACGACAGTAAGGTGAACATGATGACATTAAATATGAGCAGTGGAATTGCAGACCACGAGCTAGGCGAATATCCAGTTCCGTAAGTCCTGATGGTTGTTGGGACGCTATGATGCAGAATTCATAAACACGTTGTCGAGTTCCTCTAACTCCTGCAATTTCACTACAAAGCTACTAAGCGACTCAGCGGCCTCCCCTCCCCCTCCTCTTCCTCCAACCCTCTCATCACACTATCCCAGTTCTTCGGATCCATGAAAACAGGAGCAAAAACAGAAGCTGCGCCGTTACTGCCTGTTCCCACCCATACACCGACATACATGGAGTACACATTCCCTACTTCCCGCGGCCGTATGCACAGATTGGTTTCAGGCGAGTCAGGCGAGCGGGCGCCGGTCCGTGTCTGGGGGATGAATGATACTCAATACGTCACTGTCCATGCTCACGATTCGGAGCAGCTGTCGGTTCCCGGTCGTCGTTCTTGATTCTAATCATGACTAAGCGAGAGTAGCCAAATGTGCGGTTCGACAGCCCTTGGTCCTTATTCTTAGCAGTGTGCGTGGCCGTGAGGAAGTTGCCTTGGGCTGTTGGCTTGCGCTGGTCCACCGTAGGGCTCTTGATCCTTGCCCTTCCCGTCTTTACGCTTCTGATTTTTACTTCAGACTGGCTTTTCTTATTGCGCTGAACACTTCAACGCAAGGAGCATAATCTTTCATGCGATTCTCGGTTTTTTCAGCTGTCGTGCATCCTGAGGCGAGGCAAGAAAAGAACGAAGGAATATGAGACCAGCGAAATCAATTCAGAGAAACAGCATGGGGACGCCATAAGCTCAGACACAAATGGAAATCCACGAAACTCACCTGCTGTGATGATGATGATGACGACGACCCTTGGGGTCCTTGTCCTTGCTGTCCCGCTTGATTCTTGGATTGCTGGGCCTGTTTTGCTGCCGTCATGCTGCCTTTGACGTCTTCTTCTTGGAAGAGTTTCCGAAGAGGGTACTCGAAAGCTTTCTGCTCCGTGTTGGGAAGCACGAAGGAACTGTGGTGGAAAGGAGAGATAGAAATGAGAGTAAGGAATCATAAACTGTTAACAAAGCCTCTCAGCTCTCGATTAAGACCAAATAAACGCCATGAAGATATTCAGGAACACTCAGGTTACAACACAATCCGCTCCGTTCCGAGCAAAACTTACTTCATCATCGGCTTCGGATCCTCCATGAAATATGGATGAGACAACGCCTCTTCGGCCGTAATCCTCTTCGCCGGGTCGTACTCGAGCATAGCCGCCAGCAACTGGTATCCCATCTCACTTTTAGCTGAGCAATGCTGGAAGAAGATGTTGCGGAGTCCTCCGCCCGGGTGCGAGTGGTGATAAGTACGCATTGCGGAGAGATTATGGTATTCGGGCATGTGCTCTAAGCCGGGCCATTTTTCCTCTGTGACATAAATAGAACATAAAGTCAGAAATACGAAGCAGCACGATACTTTATACAAACATCCTGTAACCCAGATCACATTCATCGATGACCCGATTCACTTACTTGTCGGGGTGCCCAAGACTTCGAAGATTTTTGTCAATTGATCTTTTTGGAAGGGGATATTTTTCTTGTTGTCCATCTTCGCTTCCTCGCCCTTGAAAATGGGACGGAGGAGAAGGAGTTCAGCGAAGATGCAGCCTATTGCCCATATATCTGTTTTCAACCGCAAAGGCAGCAAGGGACACATGGTGAGAAGTGATATAAGAGAACGGGATAGTACGAGGAAAGTAGACGAAATTCATTCCACGATGTACCTATGGCCTTGGTGTAGTGTCGAGAGCCCAAAAGAAGCTCTGGAGCGCGATACCTATACACAAAACAAGGAGTCTTCTGCTGTCAGGAAATGCAAGTATAGTCGCAAGATACTGCTTCCACATAAATGAAGCGCATTAGACTACTCACCAGATTGTAACAACCACCTTGTCGCCGTTGAATAGGGGCTGAAGAGGTCGTTGGAAAAGACGTGCCAGACCCAAATCACCTGCAAGATTCAAAAGACACCAAGATAATTTCGTGTGAGCAGCAGTCAATGCATCCGCGAGGTCCACTGTAAGAGTATCGCAAAATCGCACCAATTTTGACAACACCATCAGCATTCACGAGAATATTCGCCGGCTTCAAATCCTGTCCACGTAACAATAGTAGAAAATAATTGATGAGCACGCATTTTGCTTTGGTATTGCGCTTCGCGCAGAACAAACAAAACCCCGTCAAGTTACCCTGTGCAAAACCCAGTTCGCATGCAAGTACGCAACCCCGTTCAGGAGCTGCCATAGGAAGGACTTTATCGTGAATTCGGGTATTGGCTTGCGCTCTTGGTGTCCATGATAGTGAATGATTTGCTGTTTCAATTCAATTTCGTGGATGGAGATTGGGGGAGAGGAGACCAGGAAGACTTTTAACCAAGTGATTTGGAATGAACAAAGAAGGCGGGAGTGTATGGTTTCGGGGCGAGTTTGAAGCAATCCCTTGTTTCTGATCAGTCACAGTTCGGCCTGAACGCGCTGCAAAAAACAACCTCCAACTTTACTCTGCACACTCGAGAATGTTGGCTTCATCACACTTTCCAATATTTGCTCTATCAACTCCTCAAAGCAGGCCTCCAGAAGCTTCTCATTTGACAACCTGGTCAGTAGGATGTACGTACCAAAAAATCATGCTCTGCATACTCCAAAACCATGCAAATGGACCTGTCCGAAGGATCCAACAGCACCTCCTCCAGAGCAACGATATTTTCGTGAGAAAGCTCTCTACACAGCGCAATTTCTCGACATGCCGACTGTGAAATCCCGCTTTGGAGGGCAGGGTCACCTTCTTTATCGGGTTTGAATTTCTTGATGGCGTACTCCTGAGTATTTTCGCTGGAATGCAAAGAGCAGTAACGTGGAAATGTCAGATGGAGTCCTTTCTAATTCCGCCTTCCTGCCTTCACATGTCTTGTTTCGAATTTCCGACTCTGAGCTTCATTCGGCGTCTCAAAAGGTGTAAAAACATAGATGCCTTACGGGTTGTGAGACCGGGCCTTGTAAACACGACCATAAGTCCCAGCGCTTATGAAGCCAAGGATCTCATATTTCTGAAATATAGTGGGGCGAGCACGATCTTTGCGAGCCTTGAAGCGCTCCAAGGTCTCCTTGGCAGTGTCGTGGACGAGCATCGCATTTCTCTTTAGACGCAGGTGGGTCGCAGCTTCAAACACGCAGTTGAGCATTTGGCGTCCCACCAAGTCACTCTCGGTCACACACATTTTGGAAGAACACCCAAAACACCAGAATGTGGATGAATGGGAGAATGGCCAAACCCATAACCTCAGCACGACCCAGTACGGCATGCCAATATCAAGATCCTATCATAACCTCAATAGTGACTTCATCAGTCCTAAGAGCTCCCAATGGTTTGATTCACACCATCATTCCAATATCACTCCATCGGAAGCTGATAACCAAGACATGCCGCACTTTCCATTATCCATGTACTGATCCTGGTACTGATCCACGTTACCCTCTGGAAATTCAATTCACATGCTGGAATCCATAATGAAATGAAATCTTTCCGAAAATTAAGGACTTTTCAGTCTATGCTTGCAGAAACGTTTCAAGAAAAGCATGTTGACGTTGTAGCGTGTGGGTTATCTGGTTTGTGGAAAGCGATTCCTGTCAAAAAGAGGAAACTTTGGTAACCTCTCGAGGCAAGTGCTCTGGCCACTGCTCTTCGCACTACTCCCACATAAGTCTCGGGGGTGAAATGAAGAGCTCCCATATGAGAGACTTTTGAAAAGAATCCCCCCTGTTCGGCCCTCTTTCACCGCCTTTTTCGCCCCGCTTTAGCCCTGCGCGGTGTGACTTGGTCGTGGTCTCCTCCATGACATCATTGCATCACGAGCGCCGTGGGAGTTGATGAATGTCCGCCGCGCCCGTCGCATGCGTGGTTCGATCGCTGGACCCCTGCGAGCCCTGCGCGTTTTGGGAGAGGCTTTTTTTACTCCCTTGTCATACGCCAAATCCCATTCGCGATTGTCAACTGTGCTTGAACCGCCGCCGCCGTCATGTCCTCCGTCGTCTACCTCGGGTCCGCAGGGGCGCTCGTCCTCTGCCTGATTTCCGCATACGCATCCGGTTCTTACTTTGTCGCGATCGCCGGTGTATTGGGCGTCGTTTGTGTCTTGGTGTTGCCTGGTTTCGGTAAGCAATTGGAGGGATGTGGAGGAGGGTCGAGACAGAACACATGGCCTTTGTGCATTGTGGTTGGAGAGGAGGGCGGGGATTTGCAATTGATAGTGGCGGTCTGATCTGGTTCCATGTTCCAAGCTGGGGTGGAGACGAAGTAATCGCACACTAGGATGCAGTCCTAACCTGTTGCTCTTTGTGTCCGTCCCCCTTCAAAACCATCGTATTGCTTGAAAGTCTTCCAAACCAAGAAGAAGCCGGCCCTGCACAAGACCGAATGGAGTGAATACCCGCTCATTGACAAAAAGCAGATCACACACAACACTTTCCAGTAAGCATTTCCGAACGTCTTTGTCTGTGACCCTTCCCTTTGAATCATCGACAAGGTGTTGAGCCTGATCTGTTCCATTGCTGCAGATACCGCTTCGCTCTTGACTCCAAAGACCAAAGCCTGGGGCTTCCGATCGGCCAGGTAAAGAACGCCAATCCATTTTCATACTAGCCAACACCTCATTGGCATTTGTCGATCTAGGCAGAAGAGTTTAACTTTTTCAATACGACTTGCCATGTAGCATGTGTCAATTGCCGCGACGATCGGTGGTAAGGAAGTCGTCCGGAGTTACACCCCCGTCAGCACGGAAGCCGACCTCGGATATTTCGATCTGCTAATTAAGGTTTGCATGCTGCTCGTCCTCTACCAGAGCTACTTGTTAGCCTTCGTATCATTTTATTATGCTTACTTTCTTTTGTTTTTGCTCATTGTTATTTCAAGACCTATCCCACGGGCATGATTTCCAAGTACGTCCACGAGATGTCCATTGGGCAGAAGATTAAAGTGCGGGGACCGAAAGGATTCTTTGTGTACGAACCCAACATGGTCCGGTCGTTCGGCATGGTATGTCGATACCTGGGGTTTTACTTCATCGCTTCATTTTCGCCCGGTTTGTTGCCGTTTTGACCTCTCCTTTTCATGATCATAGATCGCTGGAGGTACCGGTATCACCCCCATGATGCAGATTATTAAAGGTAAGGAAGCTCAAGTCACCTCACAATTGCAAGATCTCATGACTCTTCTGTCGATATGGAAATCTAAACCGCAGTGGTCTTGTGCATCTCTTTTTGCAGCCGTACTCAGCAACCCCGCCGACAAAACCGAAATCAGCCTGCTTTTCGCCAACGTCGAGGAAATTGATATCTTGCTGAAGGACGAACTGGACGATCTTGCCTCAAAGCACCCACAATTCAAGGTTTACTACGTCTTGAACAAGGTAAACTATGAAGATTCGATGGAATCGCGCGTTACGAAGATAGTTGACACAAATATCGAGCCATTCCAGCGTGAAGAATATCTGAACCTTAACAACTAACCTTCTCATCTTACCTCCCAAACCTTCAACACTGGTCGAAACGAACATAGCCCCCAGAAAACTGGACTGGTGGTGTCGGTTTCGTCACAAAAGACATGATCAAAGAACGTCTGCCTGCTTACGCGTCTGACACTAAGATCTTGATTTGTGGGCCTCCGCCTATGGTCAAGGCCATGCAGACGCACTGCGAGGAATTGGGGTACCCCAAGGTGAGTTGTTCGTTCCTTCCTAACTTTCTGCCCAAATGCACCATCGACATTTCGACAATGATGGGATTCATTGGATCTAACAAAATGTTTGCCGTGAACCTTGCGTACCTTTCCCCACACACCCCAAACACTTATCAACAGGCACAAGTGGTCAGCAAAGCGAACGACGCTATCTTCAAGTTCTAATGTATTGCTATCACATATTAGAATATCGGAAAAAACACCACTAATAATGCCTTTCTCTTATTCCAATAATGCCTGTTGCGTGAGAAGTGAGTCGGATTTGAGGGTGTCTTTATCTTTTTCGCTTTGAAAGGGTCCTGCAAAGGGGCGAGAGAAGAACGGAGTTGGGGGGCGGAGTTGGGGGGCTGGATTGTCTGGCTGGAAGAAATGTTGGGCAGAGTGGAGGCAGTGTATGCGAGTACTGGGTGGGCGCTAACGTCTCTGACGTTGGATATCCCCTCTTCTTTCCTCATTCGGATATCATGGCTCTTTCGCGGACTCTTGCCAGACTCTTGCAGTTCGGTTCCGTGGCCCTGTCCGTGGCCTGGTCCGTGGCTCTTCATTTTTGTCAAAAGCCCGAACCTGAGCCAGAATCTTCAATTGCCCGGGAACCGAGAGAGACATACCGCGGGATGTGCTGCGCGAAATTTGACCCACAACGATCGGAAAGACGATCCTTTCTTTTCTTGAGATGATATTATTCCATTCTGAGATGAATACGACCACCAGACCGCGCACCCCTGCGCTCACATCATACGGTACGCCATCCCTCCATTGACGATTTTGCGCGCCCGTTTGCTAGCCCGTCAGTCCGTTTGCGGTTCCTCTGGTTCCTCTCTCGTTGGTTTCACAGCTGCGGGGCTGAATGTCCAAACTCAATTTTCGAAAATACCTGTGTTCATGAAATATGCAAACGGCATGCAAACGGTGGGTTCAGCAATCCAGGAACCCATCCGTTTTCAGAACCGGTTTTCTACCCAACAAATGTCCAAAAACGAGAACCATTTGCGGGTCAATTTGCGGCTTCACCATAGCTCAGGATCGTGTGGGAGATCCTGTTGGCTTCTCTAAAACGAAATCGCTTCCCCCGACGACGTGGACGTTCGCGTTGCGCTTTCACTTGGACTCGCTCTCGTTCTCGCCGCCGCAAAATGAGCGGGCTCATTCCCGTCCAAGGTCCCTCAGGACCCCAATGCAACAACATCTTTGGAAGTACTTACGCCGTTGAGAGAGGAAAAGACATCAGCCCTCGTATACCCCTCCAGGTCAATAATGGCACCATCTCTGATGATCCCGTATTCGCAACCAACGAATGTGAGTGCGCTTCACTGTGCGAGCAGAAACGCTCCGCGGGCGCTTGCGATTACGCCGTGTATCTTTCCGCAACCCAACAGTGTTTGATCAAGAGGACAATCAAAGAGGCGGATAAGGCCGGGGTGCGGACAGTTTTCAGGAGGGCAGGGGGCTCTATAGTTATCGTTGGGGACATTTCGTTCTTCGAGAACCCGGATTTCAACGATAGTAGTCGGAGTAGCCTGGCGGACTGCATCAGAACCTGCGAGAGCCTTCCGGAGGGGGAGTGCGACTGGATCAATATCCGAACGGAGGCATTTGTTGATGCGGCGAGTTCAAACGGTATCAACATCTGTAAGCCGAAATTGGCGACGCGACTGGAGGGTGCCACGTTATTGTATTTGATGCAAACTGCAGCGACTGTAAACACTGCAACCAACAGCACCACGGGGGCAACAACATCCTCAATATTAGTGAGACCACCAGAAAAGACATCAGTCCATACGCCAGTAGCGGAGGGGAAAACACCAGATGATGCTCCTTCCTCGTCTTCGAGTTCAGCCGCGGGCGCTCCTTCTTCTGATTCGATTCCCGTGTGGGTTTATATCCTCGTTGCCCTTGCGGTGGTGTTCGTGATGTTGGTAGCTTGTTTCGTTTTCTTTTGGGTGCGGGCCCGTGGTGTGGGGAGGCGGAGATCCAGTAAGCACACCGGCAAAAACAACAAACGATTATCGGGATGGAAAATGCAGGAGGGTGCCAGCGACCGTCGACATCTCAATGACATTTCATCTCCTTCGCGAACGACGACAACCCGTTCGAGCTCCACCATCAGCATTCAATTCTGCAACATTCACGATCATGGTGCAAGGCATACCGGCGCCCCGATGCGTGAATCAACAACCACATCACCACAAACGGAGACACCGATGGCACATCAACATTTACAGCCCATACCGCATCGCGACAGACGGCACACCCAGCAACTTTCATGGATCCATACCACTTCAACTGATGTGGGGAACAGCACTGGTGGAACATTTGGGTTCGGGCCAGATAGCAGCAACGACACCACTCCCTCCCCGCAGTACAGGAGCCCTACTCGTAACGTCGATTCTTTAGCATACCTATCACCGCCACCTCGTAACTCATCCTCACCAGTCAGAACGCACAAACCCCAAAGTTCCGCTGGAGGATCAACATCAACACTCAACAACACAGTCAGCACACCATCACCCAAAGGAGCGATTCCCTCACATGACGCATATCCCAGCGGTGTTGCCAAGTTGTGGGATGCCGCTTCACCAGGTTCCGGGCGATCGACTTTCACGTTGCCTCCACCTTACACCCAACAATCTAGCGATTCGGATACGCTCGAGAGTGATGAGCAATGTATGGTAGTTCGGGTTACTAGTCAGAGCGACTCTGAGGAAGGAAGATTGTATATGTTTCCGAGTCCATATCCATGATCTTGTAAATATTTAGTGATGTATAGATAATGTGCGGTATCTGGATGTGAATTACATGCACCATGCAAGGAACCAGGAGAAGCAGGCAAGGAACAGGCAAGGAACGACTGGCAAGTTGGATGGCAAGAGAAAAGGCAGAAATCAGATACATATCGGAATCTCATGAACCACAAAGGAGCTGAAAGGAATCGAGATACAGTCAAAAAAGATGGGAACCCAGATGCATATCAGATGCATATGGCCTTTTTTGACCTCTCGCGTTCCACAGCGCGTTCCGAAATCGTTCGAGTACCCAGTCGAGTACCTGCATGCCTGCAGTTATGGATGTGTTCTGGTTCGGTTGCTAACGTAATTCATTCACAACTAAACTTGGTTTATGTAGGTAATACCGCTTCAAATGTTTGAAGTCCGCACCTGCTGTTCCCTACACAAATCTGCAGACAGAACCTGGGCAGAGACAGAGGTAGAACTGCAGAACTTCTAGGCACGTTCCCAGCCAAACATCGCTATGCCCCAAGCTATGCACTGCGCTCTATACTCTCTATAGACCGTCTGGGGCCAAGACTACAGAACTAACTTCAGTGTTGGGTGGTGTGTCGGGCAGGGTGTTTGGTGATGGACGGTCTGTTGGTGCTGCGTTCCGGTTCAAGGTGTTCATGTCCGCTTGTTGTGATCCAGGGTCCGATCTCTATTCTTGATTGCCCTGAACCAACCTGGTTGAAGTTCGTCTTTTGTGTGCCTTCTTGTGCTACCGGTCGCGTCGGGCCACTACCTTCCTATTTGGGTAAGAAAACGTTGTTCTCATTCAAATGTCGGACAAACCCGCACCCGTTTGACCGGAAGAACGTTCTTGTTCAGTGCTGTGGACATTTGCCCTCAAATAATTAATTCAAGCTGTGCCCATCAGAGAACGGTTCTATCCAAGTAGTCGCGAGAAATCGTGTGCGATATCTTGGCGGTATCTCGGCGGTATCTTGGAAATGCCAATCGAGTTTATGGGGTTCTGCAGACTTCGGATGCGGAAACACTGTCTTGTTCCTTATAATTGTAATGCGCATTCATACCAGCGCAGTTGCCTAGTCTTTTTACACAAAAGACCGGATCCCAAGGCGCTTCCTCACGCACTTTGGGTGCGCTTGGGCACAAATATGGTGAACCAATTGATTTTCCGTCATCCAAACCCCTGCGTTTTCATAGCAGTGTGGGGTGTGATCGGCAAGGGAGGCATCGTGGGTGCAAGAGGAAAGAAAAATAAGCAGATCTCGAGCAAGTTTCCGCATGAAATCGTGGTGAAATCTGGCTTGCAAAATCCCAAGTTCTCCTCGTCCCCTCATCCCTTCCTGCTGTTTCGATTGGGTGGTTTGGGTCAGGTTTGGGTGGAAAGAGGGCGCTCACGTAGTTCTCATCGAAATAGGGAGGTAATGCCCTCGAATCGCTCATTCTTGGCGCTTGCCGTCACCTTCATCGTCCTTGGCATCAACCCCATCGCCGTGCAAGCGCAACAAGAAGATAACACAACTTGCCGCATTCCTGGAACGGGTTCCACGTATACCTTCGTCAAAGGATTCGACATCACCAATGCCGGCATTCCAACTGATCCACCCATTCGGACCCCCAGCGAATGCGAGTGCGCTAAAGAATGTGAGTCCGCGCGGCAAAAGGAGGGTCGTGCGCGGGCTCAAGCGGGAGGTGCACCGGTGCCTGGAGCGACGGGCTGCTCTTTTGCGACGTACTTTGATGACGAGGATCCGCAGGGTGGTGGGTTGTGTTATTTGAAACGCACCGAGAGGGTAGGCGATGATGATGGGGTGCGGACAATCTTCCGACGGGTCAATGGTAGCCTGGCCGGCATGAATCCGTCTCTTGTGCTTGACGGGGATATAAACGGGTTCCCTATCCAGAATCGGGAGGGAGTTGTCAGCCCTGCGAGTTCTCTGGAGGAGTGCTGGCGGAGGTGCGCCGACTTGCCCGACGATGTGTGCCATTGGGTCAATATGCGGATCTATTCTATCAACGGAGCAAACAACGACAAGATCAATTTGTGCGTACTGAAAGCCGCCCGGCCAAATCTGAAAATGTCTCTGATTTATCGCACTGACGGTCGGGTTGGATTTGGGCGAGGCGCTCCTAGACCACCGGGGGGCGAGGGCACCGGTTCGAACAACAACCCAGGAAACACCCCGTCCACTCCTGGCGGCCAGCCTCTAATCGACATACCAATCGATCCCTTCCCCTTCGACAGCGAAATTCCCTCCGACAAATCCGTGGCCTCCTCCACTGATTCGCCCATCTCAGAGCAGCCTCAAGCCCATAGTGCGATCAAAATCACGATGATTGTGTTGGGGACGTTGGTCATCTTGACGGCTGTGGCAGCGTTGGGCTGGTTCTGTTACGGGGAGCGGTACGGGTGGACTCGGCGGGCGGGGGGCCGTAACGTTCTGATGAGAGGAGTGTACTGGCTGAAGACTCCTTTCCGCAAAGGTGGGGGTAGGGAGAAAAGAGGTTTGTGGTGGAGGGTCGATTCCCCCATACCGTCCATGAAGGCAACATTCGGATCCGCAAACACAGGACGTACGGATCCACGATTTGAAAAAACGGCGAGCACTTTCACAAATGGGTCGAGCTTGTGGAGTGGTAGCAGCAACAACTCAAACCGAATCACATCCATGCAACCTAATGTCGGAATCAACGGCACACGACCCCCATCTTCACTCAGCAAGCCGATCTCGCTTTCGCTTTCATCGGCGACCACCAGCAACAACAAAGATCCTGAAAAGCAGTCGACGGAGTGGATAACCCGTATTGAAGCAGCAACCCCAGTCCCACCTCCTAACGACAACACGAACAGTCGCCTCCTCAGTCCATCCACAGCACGCACAAACGCGAACTCATCCCAATCATCCATCAGCGAGCTAGTGCTCCTCCCCACATCCTCCACACCAAGTATGGCCACTGCCACCACCAAAAAGCACAAGAAAACCGGAAGTGAGTGGACTATCCGGATGGTTTCGCAGCGATTAAAAGAGTTTGGGTACACCGGGAGCATTGGAAGCTTCAATACACATGGATCTTCGTTTAGCGAACCTGTGCGGCTTTTGGCGTCAACATCTACGTCAACAGCTGCTTCGAACTCGTCTGCTGAGAGGTCGGTTGACTCGGGGGTGACGTCGAGAAACTCGTTGAGGCCACAAGAATGGACTGTTACTGAGGTTCAACGCATTTGATGGGTAGCCGCGAATCCCCGGCTTCTGTATATAAACAGATTCAAGTTTTTTTCTATCTAGTTTTCTCCCCCCGACCCTATTGTAGAGAATTGAGAACAGAAGACCGAGTTCTTTGAAACTCTAAATTGTACAGAATGTACCAACTTGATGTAAATTACACAAGACAACCATGAATTGCAAGATGTGTGTTTCTCGATTTTCCAAATACACAGCTAGATACACAACAGTCTGTCTGAATGTCTACCTTAAGAAGGTCCATAATTCACTGAACGGCTTACATAACTGAGGGCAGGGCTGCCCTGAGGAGGAAGGATCATTTCCCAGCTCTGGGGCAGGCTCTGAGAGCTATTATTGAGCAGGCTATTGAGGAACCTTTCCACGATGCCTGTGGACTTCATTTTTGGCGCTCGTTCCTTGCAAGACTCAATCCCCCAGCACTCCCAGTGACATACACTGCATGTGCTCTTGTGCCCTCAGATTCACGTACCGAACCGGCGGCATTTCTCTCTCTCGTTCACAAAGATGTCCACCATGATTGGATCCTTCCCTGCAAAGGATTGCTCAAGTGGGGAATTCGCTGGGAATTCGCCGTCATGCAAACATGAGGGCTTCTTCAAATGGGCTTTTGAGTACCTGTGATCCGAGATTCTTCCCCAGATTTTGTGCGATTTGGTGGTAGCCTGGTACCAACACAACTATGATTCTTGACGTCGCACCATGTTCGTGCAAGTTCAAGCCTCATGGGTCCGAAGAACGCCCCCATCTAGAATCTCAACCAACTTCCTGGCATGCCACCGGCTGGCCAAGAAAAGGTTTCAAATCAAAGGTCTTTGTGCTTGATCGAGCACTCTTACATTTGTCCTGAAGTTGCCTTGCACCTCTGACTCTTTGCAGGCGGCCGTGGATTTGGAGAGAGGGCGAAACTCTGAAAGTATGCGCAGATGTTCATGATTTGACGCCTAGATGATCAACTCCCTTCGGCGCCTGGTGACGCTCACGGTCGTTGCCCTCGCGGTTCTCACGCCCTCCATTCTCCTTCACTCGACACACGCGGAACCTCTCTCATCATGCAACCTCCTCCCAACATACACAATCCTCCGAAATAGGGACATCACAAGTCGAGAGGGGGCGTACCCCCCAAGTAACCCACCCGTTTCCGCCTCCAATGAATGTGAGTGTGCACGGTTATGTGAAGAGGCTCGAGTTGCGGCGCTATCGGGCAGGGGCAACGGGTGTGCCTTTGCGGTGTTCGGCGAAGGTCGTTGCTGGGTCAAACGCACGCAGACAAATGGGGATAAGGTTGGCATACGGACGGTCTTCAGGCAGGTTGAAACGGCTAATGGGGCACCTGCTCGTGACTTGGTGACAGTGGGCGATATCGAGGGATTCAATGTACCGAACTGGGTGATGCTGAGCGGATACACGTTTGAGAGCTGTTTCGCGCTTTGCCTAAGTAAGCCGGAGAGTCAGTGTCAGTGGATAACCTATCGGGTCTCGAGCTCGATTCCCGAGACACAACGCCTTCTCAATCTCTGCCATTTGAAGGTCGCTGATAGTAAATCTGGTTTTTCGGTCATCTATCGGAGGGCTGGAGGAGGTAACGACGCTGGTGGCGCTGGTGTCTCCGGAGGTACTCCAGGCGGAGATAGTGGAGGTTCGAACACGGGGGGTGGAGGT
>JADGJF010000240.1:0-26979 GCA_027596845.1 Quaeritorhiza haematococci | reverse complement strand
CCCCCAACACCCCCTTGCCCCATCTCTCTCCTAGCCGGGCGCATACATCCCACATTCTGAATTCTAACGACTAACTTCTATTGCAGGCGACAAGCAAGCTGCTAGGCAATCAAAACTCGAAAGTGGTGGGTGCTCGAATAAGGAGAACTTTTGGAAACGTTACCTTGGATTTGTGACTCACTTTTCTTGCATTGCCTTTAGATCTGATGGAGGAAACTGGTCATAACCGGAACTTCCCAGCGAGTCGCAAGCTTACAAGGAATGAAAACGAGTTGATCCCAGGAGGTGGGTATTTTAAACGCTTGTGTTTCTGGTCGAAGATCGAAATCTTACGCACCTGTCTCCATATCCAGATGACGATCAAGCCAACAAGCCCGAAGGTTTGAATACCCGGGCGTTGACGGTAATCAATCGCGTGTCGAACAAATTGACAGGTAAGTTTTCCATTCCTTGCTCTCTTTGACAACGAATGCGGGGGTGTGCTGAATGTTTCAATCGCTTCTACATCAGGGAGGGATTTCAAACCCAACCAAACGTTGGATGTCCCAAGTCAAGTGCAAAGATTGATATTACAGGCTACTTCATTAGAACATCTTTGCCAATGTTACATAGGCTGGTGTGCGTTTTGGTAAATTAGTTATATATGTATTTCGGAAATGTCCGTCGTTAAAGAGATTACAGCTTGTGCTGAAAAGTGTTCATCGGACTTGTCGGAGTTTGGCAGATGAGCTTGTCGGAGTTGGAACCCCCGCCCCTATTTGCATCACTTTCTGCATGAAAGCTAATTTTTGAAGGCTTGGATAATCTTTTTTTTGTTGGTCTTCAGCTCTTTACCAACCCGCGCGCACAACTCGACCTGCATTTACAGGCAACAACGTTTTTCGCCATCTTGCCAGAATGATGAACATGTCCAGGTTCCGACCAGTTCTTACCAGTGTCCGGCGATACAGCAGTCAGCCCTCCGCTGGAAGCTCTCTTGAGCAGTCAATATCTTATTGTGCGTCGCTGCTAAGGTATGTTTGTGAGCAATTGTTGGTTGGGACCTTCCCAGGCTTCCTGAACGCACATGATTAAAAAGATACACCCTTTGATTTAGACAACATGACTACGAAGTTTACCTCTGCACATTGCTTGCCCCGAAAGAAATCCGGCCCCGGTTCTGGGCGATCCGGGCTTTCAATGTCGAGCTGGCCCGCGTTCGGGAGTCAGTTCGCGATATCAATTTGGGGCGACTGCGATTTGGTTGGTGGAAGGAGTGTTTGGATCAGATTTACAAGGTATCATCAAGGCAAAAGGGGATTTTTCATAACGAAGGTTTTATGTGGGTGGACTGGGCGGTTTTTGTACCGGGAAGTGTCTAACCGCTGATCTATCTGTCTTGGTGAAGGGAAGTCCCCCGAAACACCCGGTCGCCGAAATGTTGGATTACACCTTGGATCAATGTGATCTTTCACAGACATGGTTCAGGCGGATTATTGAGGAAAGGGTACGTTGAAACCAGCATGTTTATCGACACGATATCATCCCGGACTCCCCGAAAGGATGTGCAGCCTTTTAACATTGACATCACAAGGGAAGGAGGCGAACCTAGACGACCACCAATTCTACACTATGGCCGACCTGGAACGGTACGCGGAGAACACCGCTTCCTCATTACTGTATCTGCAGCTGGAAGCCATGGGTTTGAAAGACGTGCACGCAGACCATGCGGCTACCCATGCCGGTAAAGCCATCGGGATGTCAACAATGATCCGGGGTACGCCTATGCACGTGCAAAACAGACATTTCTTCCTGCCAGCAGATGTTTGCGCCAAGGTTGGTCGCAGAGAACTCCGTTTGAACTCGGTATTTAGCCTCTCTGTTTACTAATGGCCGTCATATCACCAGCATCAACTTTCGTCGGAGATGGTTTTCCGACAAGGGCCTGATACACCCATTGCAGACGTTGTTTTTGACGTAGCAACACATGCACGCCAGCATTTGTTGGAGGCGAAATCGTTGGCCAAAGATCTTCCAAAGACGGCGATTCCAGCCCTACTACCGGCGGTACGTGTTGGCAATTTTATTCTTGTTCATCCAGAGGGGATCTTTGTCTTTGGTGTATCTATTTAAGGATTTGTCGTCCAACTAAGACTCACGACATTGCTCTTGTGTAGGTTCCCGCGGAGCTCTTTCTCACAGCGCTCGAGAAACATAACTTTAACGTCTTCGAGCCTAAACTGCATAAGAGGCAGCTCAAGTTGCCGTTCGTTCTTTGGAATAGATCTCGAAAAGGTGTACTGTGAGGGGAAATAAGATACAGGCGTTGTGGGAACCCATATTTTATGCCAACAGATTGCTCGATCGTAGGTTTTCGATTAACTCCATTGCCTTTTCGGTTTGGTCAAGCTGACATTGCAAATACCTTTAGTCGGCACTGTGTAAACAAGTTTTGCGGCAAAATATGAACCAACCTTTTTCACTGCCGACATTACTGCTTTCCTGCTCGAATCCTGCATCTCACCTGTCCCGGATTGATTCCCCCTTGTCAACACAGTCAAAGATTCGCGAAGGAAAACACAGTGATGGCTGGACTCACCACCCATTATCAGCTCATCCAACAGCACATATGCCTGTTTTCAAAAAAGGATGTTGTCAATAGTGTTCGTGCGAAAGAAGGTAATCAATATTGAATATACTCACGTCTTGCAATCCATAGACAATATCCAGTTCACAAACGTTACCGAAGTCTGCAAAAAGGTCCTAAGTCCATGCGCGTGGGACATACAGAATGACACTTGGTGGGGTACTTACGTTCGTCAAGCAACTGCACATAGCGATGTACGAGCTCCAACATAACTGCCGCAAAGAAAAACACGCCGAGAGATTTTGGGTCAGACGCTGTCCCGGTTGGCATGACGAGGTCGGTCGGAGTTCCAATTATGTCTTACTCAGTTCATTATCATCGAAATCGACACAGAATGCGAAGTACAGGCTCGCATATCGTCTGTAAATGATTTTATTGTTGCGGTATTCAAGCACATTGCACATGGACGCCTTCCGCGCCAGCACTGCAGTGATGATCTCAGTCGATATTTTAGTTTTGTCTTGCTGGGAGGCCGCCTGAAACCTTTTGTCGTCCAAGAAAAGGGATAAGGGACCCATTAGGACAGGAAGTGGATCAAGTAGATCCCGAGGAACAGAAACCGCCACAAATACAGTGGACCACGAACGTACCATCTCTTCAACCGGATTCTGCCTTTTATCCCATCATTCGGAGCAGTTGGAAAGGAAATGCTTTTTGAGATGCCTTTGCGCCAAAAGAAAATGTTCATAACTGTATTTCGCTGAGAATCTTACCGTGTCTGCGCGTTTCCAGTTGAAATGTTAGTTGATCATAGCGGAAGGGAAACTGGGAAAGAGGAACTAGAGGGAGAACCGACGTACCGCGAGAACACAAGAATCCATGAAATCTGTCGAAACGAGAAAATCCGGCATAATGGTCAGAAATAGGTTTCTACCAGTTTTCTCTCTGGTCTGCAAGAAGGCAGCGGAAGCGCTTTACCATGGTGATCAAAGGGAAAGTGTGTGAAGCCGCTGGAAGTCAGCCAGAAATCGCAACTGAGCGGAATTGTGGAGGACGGGATTTATGGGAACACAAGATCAATCGAGTTCGATCCTCTGTCTCCCTCAACAGTTTCAATCGCAACCTGTTGTCCTTTTTCGCGTGCCTCGCACGGGTTTACGGAGTCTCAAGTCACGGCGAGAATCACACCAGCAAATATGAATTCATCATTTTGCACCTTGCAAGGCGTGTTCTATCAGGTCCGATTTTTAAATCATCGTCATCGGATCCGTTTCGACATATCTGAAGTCTCACGATCACCACTTCTCATCTACAGGCCGGAACGGTCATACCAGTGACCAGTCGCTTCGGTGAGAACATACGCCTTTTTAACCATGCTACAGGAGCTGTCATTCCCCTTGATAGTAATGGAATGGCGAGGCTTGAAGCCGGTGGGGTGTACACCACAGAAACACCAGATCGAAGGCTATCGAAGGTGAATCATCAAAATACAAAGTGAGGGGGACGGAGGGGAAGAGCTTTAGATATAATGAATTTTTGCGCGCTCACTGAAAGGAATGTACGTTTGGATTTTATGCTGGTCGAACACACAAAGTCAGAGGAAGGGAAAAGGGGGAAATTTATGTCGATAGGCAGATCAAAACGGGGGTCCGCCTGGCTAACAGCACGCATTGCAGCAACCTTATCGAGACCCCTCGCAGAAGGACATGCTGACCAAACCGGATCGGAGGATCTTCTTACGAAGGAGGTCAGATTTCTCGCCATAAACTTTCCATTTAGGTTTGTTTGATCCCAATGTCTCAATCCCTCTTTCTTTCTAGACCGAGCTTCCGGGAAAGGCACAAAGCCGAAGTCAGTCTATCTCAGGTCAAGGTGCAGCAGCGACAGCAGCGCCATCACAACTGGCTCGAAACAAAAGGGCAAGTCTTGGGAGCGCATACTTCCCGAAGATGCCGTCCCGGCCAAGTTTAAGCAGCCTCACAGACATCTCCGCTTCATTACCTGAGTTGAGCACATCACCCGTCAAACGGCGTTCAGCTGAGTCACCCGAGAAGACGGATGTCGTAGTAGATGAATTGGATGATGATGAGGAAGAGGAACGCGGAAACGAGGGGAAAATGTCACTGATGGATTTCCTCCTGAGTGCACCTCCCGCTCCTATGGAGAGATCCAGATCGGGTTCCGCCAGAGGCTCCACTGACTCAACCATTACGGACAGTCCCTTGAGGAAAACTCCCTTGATGGATGAAGCTGTATTGGTTGGGAGCCAAAAACCTTCACGGAAATCCAGCGTCAATAGCACTATAGGTATCGAGCTGTATAGCACAAACCAGTCACATGAAGGGTTTTTGCGAATGGTTCAGAACGACACTTTGATACCGACTTGGGTTGTTGTGAAGGATGGCAGATTGCAGGTATACCCAGGTGAGACACCTTCCTGAAAAAAAGTGCAGACGTTCAACCTTTGATGAACGCATTAACTAACCTGAATCATCATTACAGAGGATGATACAGGGAAACACGCGGTAAGAAGCGTTTTACCACATGTCTTCTTGTGGGCTTCCAACTGAATTTCTCTCCCCTATTTTGGGACGCAGATTCGTGGTGCAGCAACATTAGATATCAGTTTGGAAAATGCCTTGGCCTTACCCGAGAACGAAGAATCTATGCCGTCAGCATTTAATGTCATCCATGAAGTCGGTGTTTCAAGGTTTCATGCGGCATCGCACGAATCCACGGTCAGTGTGCTTGTATTTTTTCATCATCAGTTCGTTGAATAAAGGCCTAAATGTGCAAATATCCAACAGTTGGTTTGGGTGTCTACCATCAATACCACAAGTTCCAACCTATCGATGTCACGTATCAAAACCCCAGGAGGTAATGTGGATTTTCACTTTCTAATCTCAACAAAAAGGACTTCTCGATGTCTGATTGAAGACGACTTGCCATTCCTGAACGGAACAAAGACATTTACAGTGAACTTTACCGGAGGGAAATACGATCCCTTTTTGCGGAGTTCAATCCAACTACCTACGAAGAATTGGAGGCGCGCGACCTTTCCTTCCTTACAGAAAGCATCCCGTTATCGTCCCCGCCTGCTCCACAGCCCGAAACAGTGAAGCCCGCTAGCGCCAGGGAGAGCGTGAGTGAGGATATGGTCCCAGGTAGGAACGATGACAATGCTGAAGGCCAGGGTGAGGACGATGGGGCGAGGAAGAGCGAGGTAGATCCCGTGAGCGATACCAACCAAAATCAGAATGCAGAGCAGCCCGTAAAGATCATATCACCGTCTTCAGAAGAACAGAAGGAGGGTGCAATCCTGCCCGTCATCAAGACGGAATGCGAGCTGAGTGATGCCGAAAAGACAAAATACGAGCCCACGGACGAAAACGGGAGTTCACTCAAGCCGCCCAGAGTCCTGATGCGCCAGTCCAGTAATGAATTCAATGGCGTCGTGGTTATACGATATGAGGTTGATGACGGTACGATATCGGTTGTTCAAATTGGAGCCCGGCGAAGATGTAGTTGACGCGACAAAAGTTTCTGATTCTCCATTTTTGTTTTCAAGATGGGACTCCCAACAAATTCTCTATAGCGGCGGGTACAATGGAGAAGTTGGTGGAAAGGCTTGCAGATGAAAATGGACCTGGTAAGTCCGATCTGACGATCTGACACTTCTCATCTACAGCACAATCCATACCCACTGACACTTTTTCCGAACGACGGTGCACCTGACCCGAAGACAAGGACTACATCAGCAACTTCCTCCTAACATTTCGCCATTTCAGCGATGCGGCTACCATTCTTGAACAACTTCGTGGACGATATCCTTTCGCATATTTATTCCGCCTGTTTTTTGATTCCTTTCAAGTCGGTTATTTCGACCTTGACTCGGATTATATCCTTCTTCTCCAACACATTGAGTGTCCGGCCTGCACCCGACGCAACACAAGAGCAGATCGAGTACGTTCGAAAGTGGAAACCCATTATCCGGGTCAGGTACGTCGAATGTCTTTGATCTATACACGTCACTTTATAGTCACTGTGCATAGTTGTAGTCACTGAGGCATCATCAGGAACCATTCCTGAAGCCACTACTGACACCACACTTTCTCTTGTCACGCCGCACTGAATCTTGCTACCAAGAACGGTCGCTGTGGTGAGGAGATGGATTGACCAACTGTGGGACATAGATTTCCACCTGCCACAAACTCGCCAAGCGCTATCGACATTTATCAGGTCAATATCGAGTACGTGCTTCGAGGATGATGATGACGAAGGAGGAGGTCTCAGTGAGGCTGAGATCCAAATTGATTGCAACCGGTTGAAGGGTCTACTGTGCTCATATATCAAGAGCAAGGTTCGTAGACAAAGTGTTGTTTTCGCACCTTTGAGCTCTCCTCGCTTTCGCCGTGTTCATTTCGGTTCATTGGCCGCATTGCCATTCACAGATGAAGATACAAGCATCCGAACCGATTGAGACTCCCGAAGAACCCAGTCCTGCGGGTCAATCGCCAACAAAACACCTCACAATACTGGATATCGACCCCGTTGAAATTGCTCAGGAGCTAACCCGCCTGGAATATGAACGGCTACGAGACGTCCGACCCATCGAGTTCGTGCTGCAGCTGTGGAGCAATCGCAACGATCCACTGGTGAAAAGAGCAACGTTGAATTTGGAAAGGCTGGTCAGGGGTTTCAACACAGTCAGCTATTGGGTTGGGACGGAGATCTGCACACAGCCTGAGCTGAAAAGCCGAGTCAAAGTTATTGAGAGAATAATCAAAGTTGGCAAGGTAAGGATTGAAAACCGGGACCTGCGGAGCTTGAAATGGGCTGGAGAGGCAGAAACGTAAACGCACGTTTGATAACATGTTCAAAGTCGACTCAAAGCTGTGATTCTATTATGTTCTTTCCAGGAATGCAAAAAGCTACGCAACTACAACACACTTTTGGCGATCATTTCAGGCCTCAATATAGCATCCGTTGCACGGCTGAAGAACACGTGGGAGGTACGATCAAAACTGAACATTTTTTTCGATTTTTTGTCCAGGCGAACGCCGCACCGCGCATAACCTTCTCTCAAATGTCAATGGTTTTTCGTCTAAACGTGTCTCAAATGTCAATGATTTTTCGTCTAAACGTGCTACAATTGATCCAAACCATCTCTGTAGGAACTGGATTCCAAAAAACTCAAAGAGTTACAGGAATTCGAAATTCTTCTCAATCCGCAACACAACTACCGGTCATATCGCGGCATCTTCGAAGCGTTGGAACGTGATCCGAATCCGCCACCCTGCATCCCTATCATGAGCATCTTCATGAAAGATATGGTTTTCATTAACGACGGGAACCCGAAATACTTTGACAACAACCTCATCAATTTTGGCAAGCTCCGGATGATCTACAAGAAGCTTGCCCAACTCACCGTAATCCAAAAAACACCGTTCATGTTTAGTACTCCCACATCTGACAAGACAACTGGGTTCGTTCGGAACCTCAGGGCTTTAAGAGAATCCTCCCTACATAAATACAGTTTGCTGTGCGAAGCGAAGGCGGGGGATACTGGCAGCTTTCGGCTGCTTAACAAGTGGCGAGAGGAAAATACCAAACGATAAAGTTTTCCTAATCACCACCACTTTGTAGAAGGGGCGCATCGGGTTTAATCTTTTGTCTTTTCGTTATGTATCTGACTATATCCCTTTAACGTGATCTCATTTGGGCACTTAGTTGTGAGAGCCTCATTTCTTTTGGGACAACAAAGTAGTGGTGTTTTTGCTGTAAACGTCAGCCGAATGCAAGATCGCTGATCAGTGAGAAAGTGTTTTACATGATTCAAATTACTCAAATGTATGAAAAGGGTAGGTGTTGGTGGCGCAGATGGGCGTCAGATGGACCTCCTCGATTGATGCACGCGCTTTCTCTCCGTTTCTTAGTCAGCGAAAATAGTGTATTTGGCCGAAACCGCAAAATACAAGACACAAACTACAAAGGAATCCGTCTTGAAATCCACTCTGTTTCCTGGTGGTTAGGTGTTAGCCTTTTCAAGTTTTTTTCCTGTTCTGATCACGGTGATCGTTCCACACATGGGAACATAACTGTTGTGAAGGAAAGTCGGAAGTCGGCAATTTCTGTTTACCGCTATATCTTCAAAAAGTGACGCTCATGAGGGCAAGGTATTTCTCAGGACCCGAAATCCGTAACCTGAAATTCCGTGCCCTGTCTTGGGAGATGTACGAATCAACCCCCCGTCGGACCATGTAGTTCTGAGTAATACCCGACCTGAAGTATTTCTAAGGCATCTGGCCAGGTATCTGGCGGTGTCCCTGTGGTAAAAAGAACATGGAAACAAAACAGATGGTGGTCCGGCAGCTTGGTCCGCCAGGCTCCGTTCTGGACTTCGTTTGGGAACTTTTTGAGTTTGAGTCCGACCACGTTTGAGACCACGCAAACAACAACAGGGGTGCACACTTTGAATTGGATTGTGTGACAAACACTCAGTTCTCGAAACCCCGCTAACGACGTGTCAACCAAATCCTCAGAGCTTCAGAACGCGAAAGACAACCATGTCCTCATTCTCCCCCTCGAAGGCGTCTCAAGAGCAGGTCGAAGATGGCGCGAGGTTGATGGATAAGACCTGGGAAACAATCCAGAAGAAGAGTGCGTCTCTCCTTTCCCTCCTTTCCCTCCTTTCTTTCTGCAGTCCTTGTCACCTGTCGGAGTGAAAGATCTCCCGTCTGTGGGAAAAGTTACCTTCCCTCACCACGATTTTTTGTTTCTATGCTCTCGCTGACGTTTTCCTTCCATGGACGTCGCGTGTCGATGTCCCCTACCACCTATCACGACCCCGTACTAGCTTTCACGAACTGGATCAACAACAAACTGGTTAGTATGTCTTAGAAAACGCGAAGATTGGCTTCGAGGAGGGATGCTGGATTGAAAACTTGAAAACTCAAACCAACCGCTTCCGTGCTTCTTCTGAATTGTGTGCTCCCTCATGTACCTTCTCAAACAGAAACTGAAAAATGTGGCCCCAATCGCCAACTTGGATACTGAGCTCAGTTCGGGAGAGAAGCTCATCCAGCTTCTTGGTATGTACCATCATTTTTTTTGCGTGAAAAAGTGCTTGCGTGAAGTTCTTATTCTCCTCCCGCCCATGAGTGATCTGCGCACGTCATTCACTTTCCTTCTGGCTAATATACATCTCACCCCATCCAGAAATCATTGGAGATGAAAGCTTGGGTCGTTACAACAAGAACCCAAAGCTCAGGATCCAAAAGGTTGAAAACATGAACACCGCCTTGGCCTACATCAAAAAGCGCGGTGTCCCATTGACGAACATTGGGGCTGAGGTATGGACTGTAACATTGGCGACCTCCTTTGCGACATGGTATTTCGCCTACGCTCTGCTCTGAACGCTCTCAACCTGGTTTCTTTTAGGATGTTGTCGATAGCAATGTCAAGCTGATTTTGGGATTGGTGTGGTCCATCATTTTGCGATTCACCATCGCGGATATTAGGTATAGTCTGCTTGTCCATTCGCGCCATTCGCATGCCTGTGGAATCTGAAAGCTTCTGGTTCCGATCTCAGTGAGGAAGGGTTGACCGCCAAAGAAGGTAAAATCGCAAATGTCCCACCTCTGCTGGATCTGGAAAATCGAACTGACATGCATTTCGTCTGATCAACAAAATAGGTCTGCTGTTATGGGTCCAGAAGAGAACCGTTCCCTACAACCAGGACTTCTTCGTCAAGGACTTCACATTCAGGTTTGAGAGCATTCGCAAAGTTTGGAAGCTTCCAAATCGGGACGAGAACTAACAGATATTCCTCAACCACTCTGGTCTCAGTTGGCAGGATGGTTTGCCTTTGTAGGTCTTAATCGCACCGTGTAGATTTTTGCAAACGAAACTTTGCATCAGGGGCGCTAACAATCAATTGCCGTACTCGATATTTCCCAGCTGCGCTCTTATCCATCGTCACCGTCCAGGTTTGTTGATCGATACTTCCGTTGAAATATAACCGCTCGCTATAACTAATCGACGCCATTTCTCTTGTTCAGACCTTTTGGACTACTGGAAACTCGACAAAGTAAGTACACTTTGCACCGCAGGCCTGGCCAACACAAATCTGAATCTCACCGTCTTGCAAACTGTAGTCAAAGAAGCACGAGAACACCGCGCTTGCCTTTGAAGTGGCAGAACAGCACTTGGGCATTCCGAAGCTGTTCGGTGTCGAGGATATTGTCGATGTTGCCAAGGTGCGTGTGTATTTATATTCTAGAATTGCATCGAACCAATTCAACATCTATTCTCAAAGTAATTCTTTGGTTCTTTCAGCCCGACGAGCGTTCCGTAATGACATACGTTGGTAAGTTCAATGATTGACACCGAAACTCTCACATTCGAAAGGAAAACGCTCACATTGTCCTTTCTTCTCAATATCAGCCCAATACTTCCACGCCTTCTCGGCCATGGGTTGGTACTTTGCCGTCTTTGACTTGTTGCCGAGAAACACTGACTCATTGCGGGCGTTGAAATGTAGATAAGGTCGGGACCGCCGGTCGTCGTGTTGGTCAATTCGGACAGGTAAGTTTCGTTGGCTTTGTGGTCTCTACAATAATGAGGTCCTAACAACGGGTCATATCAATTCAGGTCATGTCCCAAGTCTGGGAAATGCAGCATGATTACGAACGCAGGTTTGCTACCTTCCTCTTCTTCGCACGTCATGGGACAATGCTTCGCTTTGATACGACGAATATGCTCAATTATCGTGTTCCATACCAGAGTGAGACAATTGATGAACGACATTGGAGTCATGCAAGGCTTCTGGAGCCGCTCTGTCTTCCAGAACTACCCCGACGCCAAACGGCAGCTTTTGGAGTTCGAGAACTACAAGTCAACCACCAAGCGCAGTTGGGTTGTCGAGAAGCGTGACTTGGACACCGTAAGTTCCATGAAAGCATAACAGATCAGCTTATTGTCGTGTCTTCAGACAACCTCGCATACATTCTTTGAGACTGACGAAAAGCAAACTTGTCATCTATAGTTGTTGGGCAACATTCAGACCAAGTTGGCGACGTACAATCTGACCCCATACAACCCTCCGCAAGGGTTGACTCTCCGTGTACGTACCAGTACATCTGAACCTGCGTAGGCATATTGGAGGCTTACGGAAATGTGTTTGATCCGTCAAAACAGGACCTGGAGAATGTGTGGGAGGGCTTGATCCGCACGGAAGGCGAGCGCAAACGCAGCATCACCGCCTACATTCGCGAGTACGTTCGATAAACATCCTGTCGCTGCTGTTGTCATTATTGTTCCTGCCCCGCCATTGCCCTATTCTTCGCTTTCTAATTTGACTCTGTTGGGTACTATTATCCAGGATCAAGGAGGTTCTCAAAAGCAAATACGCCAACGCGGCCAACAAGTTCCAATCAGATCTTAACCAGATTTCCTTGGCCTTGGCCTCTGTCGAAGGCGAACTTGAGGTTTGGTCTTTGTTGGACATTGTACTTGGACTTTGACGAAGCCGCATCACGATACTCACCGCTAGCCTCTCGCCTTTGATAGACCCAGTTGCAAGTCGTGCAGAGGCTGATGATGGAGTTGGAACCGCTGAAGAACAACTTGCGGGTATGTGCAATTTCCCTTGTCTTTTGCATCGATTTCATGAATTTCACCATAACCTGTCTTTGCGGTCACTATTTAGGATCTTGAGAAACTCAACGCCGAATGCATTGAAGCCAACATCGAAGGTACGTTGACTTGATTGTTGCATCTAGTGTTGGTGGACTTTTGAACTTACTCATTCATTTCATGTTCGTCCATCGTATCGTAACATAACACAGACAATGAGTAAGTTGGCATTGGCATGTCCTCCGAAGCTAAATTGGCCCGATGTGCTCATGCCGTATTTCATTTCAAAGGTACACCATTTACTCCGTGGAGGATCTGAGCTTCGATTTGGGCATCTTGTCCCAGTCGCTCCTCAAGAAATCCGCTTTCATCGAGAACCAGATCGTGGCTCGCGGAGTCACCAACCTCACCCCCCAACAATTGGACGGTTATACCGAAACCTTCCGCCATTTCGACAAGGTTTGTTGTCGTGTTTGTGCCATTGGTGCGCCCTGATGGTTTCGGAACATGGTCGCGCAACAAACTGAATGATCAATGACAACCTTATGTTTTCCTTTTCTGTGTTGCGATTCTTTCGTCACATAGGACCACAGGAACAGTTTGGGGAAAGAGGAATTCCGGGCTGCTCTCCAGGCCGAAGGTCTCGTGTATCCCGTACGTACACTTCAAATCTCGATGCGAGTATCATTCGATTGCTTCTTATGCGTACTCACATCACGTTTCACATTTTGTGTGTCAATTATAGGACAACGAGTTTGAGTCTAAGATCTGGCCGAATGCGTCTCGTGGTAGCTCGGCGGTTGTTTTCCAACAGGTATTGTGGCGCTGTGTGCTGTTCCCCACTGCATATGCCCGGCAACTAAGAAGCTCAATTGACAAACCCGTATTTCTCCTTTTCTCTGCGTTCAGTTCATTGATTTCATGAAGACTATTGCCGAAGACCGAACCACCCCCGAACAACTCAAAGTCTCGTTCCAAGCTTTGGCAGGAGACAAGGTTTGTGTTCGCGGAAACTCTGTTGTCATTGCTGATTGCAATTTTAGGTGTTGATTTCTTAATTCCCTTTCCGATTTATCCACGATCACCATGAAGGGATACATTACCGAGTCCGATATGTACATGGGTGCCCTCCCGCCGCAAGTTGTGGAATACTTCAAACAGGCCCTTCCTCGCAAAGCTGGCATGGACAATGGATTCGATTACAACGCTTGTGCGTATTCCGTTCTTTCCTTACTGTGTTTTTTTGTTGCTTGTTCGTCCAAGCTGAATTAGCATGCTCATCCGATGATCTTTGATTTTTACTATAATTACAGATTTGGCCCAAGTCTTTGGCGGTTCGGGTTGAGAGATGTCTTTCATATCATATGAACATCTCTTATAGTGTGGGGACAGCGATGGTAGCAGAGTAGAGGTTATTATTCTTTTGCTTTGGGAAGAACAGTGTGGTTCTTTCTTTTTTGTAATGGATCCCATATTAGTGGAGGGTTCGTTTTTGGTTGTTTGGGATTTTCACCCATATGTCGACAACGTTACTTCTTTGGACTCGATTGACTCTTTGGTGAAATGTATTGAAGTAACTTATATCCCAAATGAACGAGTGTACCCCCAAGCATGCCCTCCAAGCGTGCATGTCATAGATTCGGGATTGATTGAGGGAAGTGGCTAGAGGGGTAAGAGGGGCTAAGAAGGACAACCTCGCTGGACAGGTCCACGTGCGGAAACGTGGACCATGACTGTCTCAGAGACAATCGCTGTGTGTGAGGGATGTGGGAGGTAGCAGTAGCGGCGTGAAGCTAACCAATTCTAATCATGAGTTGGGAGCTGAGTTCGAGTATGAGGAGTCTGCCAATGTGATTCACCACTATTCCGAGTCACCCATTGCCGTGGCGGAGCTTGTTGCATGTGGAAAGTTATTCTTTGGTTATGAGCTCGTTGGCACTCGCTGGTCTTGATGTTCCTTCGGAATGTCGTCTTGTTAGTTCCACCTATTTTCAATGGTCTCTTGGGATGGATAGCTCATCATCATGGAACGAAGTGGAGTGATCTTATTTGCTCGCCGCATGTGATGATTGGATATACATATACACATTGGGCACAACGGGCAGGTCGGCATGTGAGGATGCAGGAGGGCGCTGTGCCCTGGTCTATATGTGTGTGACCGGGCAAAGCCATCAATCCAATCCCCTAGGGCGGCAAAACCAGATTTAGATTTTTTTTTTTATCTACCCACTTTGCTCTTTCTCCGGCGTTCTTTCAACACCTTCCTCCGGTAAATACAGTGTCCCTCTCCCCCTACACGACTATCTCACCCCCCCCCCTCGTCGCCTGCTCGCCTGCTCCCTACCCTTGTATGTCGTTGCTCTACTGTGCTCTACTGTGCCCCTCATCCTCGTCACCTGCTTTTGGCTTCACCATCCCAAACTGTTCATCCAACTGACCCCAATTCCTCTCCCCCTTTACCTTTTCTTGCTTCTGTGTCCGTGACCTTCGATTCCTCCCACCTGACTCTCTCCCATACTCTGTGAACAGCACTTCAAAAAAGCATGTCCTCCCTTCGCGTCCTTCCAACAATATGCCGCGCTGGTGTAAGTAGTGGCTCTCTGCTCGTCGCTTTCCCCCTTATGTTGCGGCCCACAGAGGTCCATGTCTTTTCGTGTTTCTGCGCACTCTCCATGCTCAGCGGTCTCCCTTCTACTTCCAACCTGGATCGCGACTTGCCCCCTGAACATTTGTTCACTCGTCGACACTCCATAACGCCTTCCTCTCTTCTTTGCGGTTGTGAACTTCAGTCGCGGTCTGTTTCCACGTGCCTCTTACCCGCCCAGTCGAGGTTCTACTCGACCGCCAAGCCCTTGGTAGGTCCCCTGAACGGTTCACTTATGGGCGACTAACTTCCCCATTTTTCGTGTTTCTGCCGTCAATACGTAAAACCGCGTTCAATAACTTCAACACTTATATCTCATCATATCCTATTCTGTCTACATAGAGCCTGAAAGAAAGGCTGAAGGACATCGTTCCAGAAAAGCAACAAGAGGTCAAGGAAGTCAGGGCGAAGTATGGAAACAAGAGCTTGGGTGAAACAACGGTTGACATGGTAAGTTCGATGCACCGCTTTTGGAACGAGTACTGGTACAGCTCGTGTACACAGTGGATGGCTGGTCATTCTAACCAGTGCTATGGTTTGTGGGTTTAGGCCTACGGTGGTATGAGGGGTATCAAGGGTTTGATCTACGAGACATCGCTTCTTGACGCGGAGGAGGTACGTGTATTCCCGGATCGGTGCTTTCATCTGTCATGGATTTGCCACATTTTGAATCTTTGATACTGAAAGCGACTTTTGTGATCCACACACACCTTGCGGTGGAAAAGGGTATCAGATTCCGTGGGTACAGTATTCCGGAATGCCAAAAGTTGCTTCCTACCGCTGAAGGTGGTGAAGAACCTCTTCCAGAAGGTTTGTTCTGGCTCCTTGTCACCGGTGAGGTGCCCACTGCCGAACAGGTCAAGCAGCTCTCCGCCGACTGGGCCGCCCGTTCTGCCATCCCGTCCTACGTCGAGGACATTCTCGACCGGTGCCCCAACACACTTCACCCTATGTCTCAATTCACCTTGGCCATCGCCGCCCTCCAGCATGAAAGCAGCTTTGCCAAGGCCTACCAGAACGGTGTGCCCAAGACTCAGTACTGGGAATACGTCTTCGAAGACGCCAACGACTTGATCGCCAAGCTCCCCAACGTTGCTGCCCGCATCTACCGCAACGTCTTCAAAGACGGCAAGGTCCCGGACATCGACCCGAAATTGGACTACTCTGCCAACTTCGCGCAACTCTTGGGCTTCAAGGACCCGAACTTCGCCGAATTAATGCGGTTGTACCTCACCATCCACTCTGACCACGAAGGCGGTAACGTCAGGTACGGTGCTGGCCCTCCAGCAGTAAGACGCATTGCTTCCGTTCTTCCACCCTCCTCCCAAACGTCTTGATTTTATGTGGAATGCAATGCTAATTGGTCCTTCTTCCCCTATTAGTGCACACGCTACGCACTTGGTCGGTAGTGCCTTGTCAGACCCCTACTTGTCCTTCGCCGCCGGTATGGCTGGTTTGGCTGGTCCTCTGCACGGTCTTGCCAACCAAGAGGTTTTGCGCTGGATTATGAAGATGAAGGAGGAGATTGGTTTGGAAGTCACTGACGAGCAGATCAAGGAGTACCTCTGGAAGACCTTGAAGTCAGGACAGGTCGTTCCTGGTTACGGTCACGCCGTCCTCCGCAAGACGGACCCGCGTTACACTTGCCAGCGTGAATTCGCCTTGAAGCACCTCCCCACCGACCCCTACTTCAAGCTCGTCAGCCAGCTCTACAACGTCGTGCCCGGTGTCCTTACCGAACACGGCAAGACCAAGAACCCGTGGCCGAACGTTGACGCACACAGTGGTGTTCTTCTTCAGGTAAGTTTTGGACCTCGCCCAGTGAGGTCTTTCTGCACTAACAGCTTCCTCAAGTCCCTTGCAACTGATATGCTTCGGAATGGCGTCTGACTCTGATTTACTCCTGGTCTCTTTTCATCTTGACAGCACTACGGCCTTGTTGAGCAGGACTTCTACACCGTTCTCTTCGGTGTTTCACGTGCATTGGGTGTGATGTCCGGTCTCATCTGGGACAGAATTTTGGGTCTCCCCATCGAACGGTAAGTCATCTGACGTTGAACATACCTGTGCGCCTTTCTTTTCCGGGCATTGACAAAGAATGAGAATAACTGACATGAATATTCCATACATTTGCTACACCAGCCCGAAATCGCTCACCACCGCCGCCATCAAGAAGATGTTCGAGGGCAAGCAATAAGCGCTTCCCCTGATGTAGCTAGACACGGTTCCCATTCCCTCATCACCATGCACTCCTTCCTGCCCCTGCCCATCATGCTTTCAGTTAGTCATATCGAAACCCTCCTTTCCCCCGAAACTGCGGTTTTCCTTTGTTTTCCTTTCAGGTGTTTGTCAACCCTGTAGCACCGTACTCAGCACGAGATCCGTTTTCCCTATGACCTTT
Organism: Quaeritorhiza haematococci; assembly: GCA_027596845.1. Taxonomy (NCBI): domain Eukaryota; kingdom Fungi; phylum Chytridiomycota; class Chytridiomycetes; family Quaeritorhizaceae; genus Quaeritorhiza; species Quaeritorhiza haematococci. The sequence continues at coordinate 9,732 of JADGJF010000240.1, read as the reverse complement.
GTTACTTGACTCCCTCCTTTGATTACATCTCGTGAAAAAAGAAATAATATTAAAATTACCTTGATTTATTCAAGAATAATGGCCCAAAAGTATACAGTGAGCGCGGGACAATACTGGTTTCCACGATAGGGTGTCCTATCCCTGATGCATTCACACTATGCGAGATGGGACGGAGAGGGCAGCGGACTGGGCAGCGGAGACTGGAAACATCTAGAAGATGCCCTGGAAGATGCCGAAAATGGCGAAACGTGGAGACTGATCATTGGTGGCTTAGCACAAATAAAGCTGAACTGAGAACACAGCTGAGAACACCTGCCCACAAACTCACTCAACTCAACTCCAACTCACTCTTGACTCTTCTTAGACGCTCTTCAACACCAGCAAACAGCAATGGACACCTTTCAGTCATGGATTAACGGCCAAAGACAGCAGAATCCGATGGATGCCTTTCGTTTCGATACCCTGACGATGAATCTATCACCAGCAGTCCGTGACCATGTTCAGCGAGTGTATTCGCAATTGGCCGTTATGGTGAGCACGAAGAAAGCGGTTTTCGGGGGGGGGGGCGCTGGCGGCGGCCGGATTTAGCGGGCTTCTTTGTAAATTGGCCTTAGCCGTGGGAAATCTTGTCGTTCTTGTGGTGTGGGGGCTGGAAGCTGGTCAGGGGTTGAAGGAAGCGCCCCACTTATTTCCTCTGCAGAGAGACACGTCACTAACCTAACTTTGTCTCGTTGAATGGCAGCTGTTGATCTCCTCAGCAAGCTCGTATCTATATCTGACCGGAACTCTGACATTCTTGGGCGGCACCCTCGGATGGTTAGCAACCATCGGGTGCATATGTAAGTGAATCTTACCCGCAAACCGATACAAAACCTCTCCGTTTGACGAATATACGCACTCATCGGAACTGACCTTGCCTGCAATGCTCGTTTCCAGTGGCCTTCGCCTTCACCCCAGACACATACGCCAACAAACAATACCGAACAAATCTTTTGTATGGGTTCGCGTTCTTTAAGGGTTACTCGCTAGGTCCACTTCTTGACTTTGCATTGGCGGTCAACCCGGTGAATGTTGTCGCGGCGTTGGGAGCTACGGCATTGCTTTTTGGTTGTTTCACGCTTTCGGTGATGTATTCGCCAAGGCGGGGAACGTTTTACACTCTCGGTAAGATCGGCTTACGAACCAACTGTTGAGGACTTGTTGAAGTGATTACTTTGTTCCCATCGATCGTGATATGCGATTGAGTGCTCATTTTATTTGCTGTATTTTGGTATAAGGTCTTTTGTCGAGCGCAGTATCTTGGCTGCTCTGGCTGAGCTTCATCAACATTTTCGTGGGATCGAAAGCTTTGTTCAATGCGGAGCTATACCTTGGTCTCCTCGTGTTTGGGCTCTACGTGCTTTATGATACCCAAATGATGATTGCTCGGGCAGAAGCCGGCAACAAAGATCCATTGAAGGACTGCTGTGAGGTAAGAATTTGAAAACCTCAGGCGCCATTTGTACGGAAGATTATGAGAGAGGAAGTTGTTCATGTTCCATTCCTCATCAATTCGACTCGTTCATTTCCCCGTCTCAAATCAGCTCTATATCGACTTGGTCGCTTTATTCGTGAGGGTAAGTTTCTTCATTCCTTCCTGTCTATTGGCATATGTTGAACAAACTTCTGATGGTTTCTATAACATTCGGCCCCTTTCCTTCCGATGGATCCCCACAGATCTTGATTATTCTGTCGAAGAAACAAAAGGAAAAGGAGGAACGCCGCAAGCGCGAAAGTAGCCGGCGCCGATGATCTTGCAATCCAAGTGATGGATTCTGATATCATCCATGAACACTTCTTTAGTTTTCTGATAGTTTGTTGCAAAATCACTACACCATAGAGACCAGATTTGAGGTCTGCATATGCATACTGTATCTGAGCGAGCAACACATGGAACAGAGGACTCCTCATTCACCCATCAGTACTTCGTTACCAACTCCACTCATCCCCCTGAGGGATCTTCGGATTTTGACGTTTTTGGGGTTAGGGTTTCGTGGGACCGAAAATGGTGGAAACTCAGACAGCTTGATGGAAACTGCATGGAAAGTTCGAGCACCTAAAAACCCGACTCAAAACCCAGGCGATCCTGATTGTCAATCTTCGTTGATATTGTCGATGTTTTGACCCGCAACCTGAAAGAGCATTCGTGATGAGCGTCGCATCCCTATCCTACGGTTTACCCTCCCAGCTGTTATCGCCGAGTCAAATTGGGGAGAACTTGTGCAAGCGCAAATGGGAGCAGACTCCCTCCGACGGTGGGGTTTTCCTTCACCGAGCGAAAAGACGAAGGGACCTCAACGACAATACTGACGTATTCAACACCGGATTGTGCTCGCCGAGTTGGAGCGGACATGCGCGAAAGTCTTCTCCCAACTTCACCAAAACGATCGCTTCCACCTTCGATTTTAACACTGGTGCGAACAACAACTACGCTGTCTCCAGCGCTGTCTCGCAGCTGAACGACCACGCGCATAATTCGCTGCCGTGCTTACGCAAGCGCTCCCGTGATGATAACGAATGGAGTGAGGGAACCGGCAGCGCAGACGTTTCCTGCGAACGTTGGGCGGGAAGTCGGGGTTTGAAGAGATGTCGCACCAACTATGTAAGAGAGCTAAGAGAGGTTGGAGAGGCGCTGGCGCTTACCCCACCCAGTGATGATGCCACTGCGAGCGTTATAACGGCCTGCTTTGTTAATGGGGATGATATGGACGTAGGGGAGACCGCGTCTGGCGTCTCGATGGTCGGCGAAAATGAAGGTGTGTTCAGTCTTACAGCCGAGAATGGGGACGATGTCGAGGAAGCCCAGCTATTTGAGTACCATTCCGACTCGGACGGCGGTGCCAAACAGGAACGGGCGGAGCAGCAGCTTTCTTCGGCATGCAAATCTCTGGTTCGGTACTTCAGAACCCCCGCCCACAAGCGTACAGAAGCGGGCTTGTGTGTCGGAGACTGTCTCGCATGTCTGCTCGAGGACAATGACAGACGTAATAAGCTTCTGCTCAAGGTGGGTGGTTCACCATCTATGATGAAACTACTCGGAGCGGACTTGAAAACGGTCATGCCGTCGAACTTGGCTTCGCCGCTTTCGATTTGTAAATACTTGGGCTCTGGGTCTGAGACGCTTGTTGGGGAGGATGGGGACTGCTACGTAGAAACTGAGCGCATCGTTGAGTTGGAAGATAATGAGGGGGAGGATGGTAGTCGCATGGATTTGGACTAGTAGATACCTGTTTAGGACTGCATTTCAAACGAACTTCATTTTAGAAACAAGGAATATATATATCAGCAATTCGTTGCATAGGAGTGTGTCAGCTAAGACCCACTAAGTTGTTCGTTGGCAGAAAAATACACGGTTGTTAGCAGAACAAATAAACGCCTCTGGTGACTGTGGAAAGTCCTGTTTGACTTGGAGATTTTTCAGAGTCCGACAAGCGTGTGTGTTGTGTGACCTTCAAATTCACAACACTTTGAGCCGGAATGAGCGAAGTCGACCCCACTGTCCAAGAAGTTGTCCTTGCGGCAATCAAATCCGGCGACCATGTCACTCTCGCTCGTCTATGCGCTACTTCCTCTCGAGCCACTTCGATCCTCTTGACGTTCCGGACTTCGCAGGGCGATACGATATTGTCTCATGCAGGTGAGTGTTTTTCGGAGCTTTAACATGTTGCCACAACATTTCAAGACTGTGCTGAAAAATCTCCTCTTCATGAATTCAGCTGCTCATGGCCACCTAGATATTGTCAAACTGCTCATGAAGGTAACCAAGTAATTATGGTGTTGAGTTTTCGTTGGCAAACGGCATGGTGTGCATGTCGGACTAATGGGCCCGCCTGAACCTAGATGGGTGCAGAACCTAACAAACTGAACGACTACCATTGGACACCACTGTGCTTAAGCGCCTTCTATGGTCACAATCACGTCCTTCGCTTTCTCCTCGAAAATACCGCGCCAAATTTGGATGTAGGGACGGTTTTCGGGATCAGCCCCCTCATGTGTGCAATTTACGGTGGTCAATTCCAAACCGTCAAAAGTCTTGTGCTTGCGGGAGCGAACGTGAATGGATGCGCTACCACTGCTCACAGTCTTGGGATGACACCGCTCATGGTTGCTTGCCACACTCGCTCGGTCCAAACCGTGAAGCTGTTGTTGCAGTATGGAGCGGAACATGGCACACAATCGAAGCTCAATGGTTGGACGGCGTTCATGTACGCTGTTGCGAGTAGCGGAGGTTGGGATAGTCAACAACAGCTTGGTCCACCGTCTGAGGGCAACAACAATCCACCACCACAATCACTACAAACACAACAACAAGACCCTTATCACGAAAATCTGGTGCTTGTCGATTTGCTTCTTGAACATGGTGTGGATCCTGCTCTCAAAAACTGGGCGGGCAAGACGGCGTTTGACATTGCCATGGAAATGGGTCGCAAGAATATTGCCGAGGCCTTGATGCCTTCTATGCAGCCTTGGAAAGACCAGAAATTGAGCAAATCTGATCTCAAGAAAGCAAAGGCAAAGATGGGACACAGATCTACCAGCTGGATGAAATCTGAAGTGCTGGAAGTAACAGATATTGGGTCGGCAGATGCGGATGTTCGAGCTTCCGCTTCACTTGCACACAATCAAAATTCATCACGGAACTCACCACCTCAACAATCAAAGCTGCACAGTTCCGATGCCCCAAGTTCACCCGAAAAACATGTAAGAAAGAAGGCCGAGAGCGGTGACGTTTGAGCTGACAACTTCTCTCAGTACAGTCAGTCCTAACGTATGTCTCTATTTTCTGCTGGAATCCAGAGCTTTTTCACTCGGTGGCAATCGAGCTGGGCGAAACGAGGCAAAAATCCGAACGAGGCTGAAGGAGCGACCCCTGCTCCACCATCTTTCAAAAAGGCTTCCAATGTGTCTCCTGAAGCAAAATCACCATACAAGAACGACAGTTTATCCATGGTTGCTCCCGAAGGGCCGGTTCGAAAACTCTTCGATGACGATTTAGCTTCACTGAAAGGTTTGAAACCACTATTCTTTGCAGCAAATTGGTTCTTGCCCATCTGAAAAATATTGAAAATAGAGATACGGCCTCTCTCTAATTACATAGGAAAATCCCGTCGAGCTTCGTCGTCCCAGCTTGTATTGGAAAGTGGTGATGGTCATATGAATAATGCATGGCTACAGTCGTCTCTCAACTCTAGATCCGACAAGGAGTTTATGCGATCTTCGGGCACGGCGGCATCTCCTACACACCAACCAAGACCACTCGACGAGCAAATCCATGTCATTGACTTTGCAAATCACATGAGACCTGGAGGGCGGAATCAGTTCGATGGACGCCCAATGGGCCATCGCAAAGAGCTTTCGGGAGGTAGCAGGGAGGAACGAGCAAGCGAAATGATTCCACATCATTTGGTGCATAATGGAAGCGGTAGTGAGATGCGGACTCACTCATTGGCTCAGGTGATGGACGAGTACACACCTAAGTCTGGATCACAGTCAAAATCTCCTCTTCGACAACACATGGAGGACCGGCAACGCAGTTATCAGCACCAAGAACCACTCAATCCCATCGAAAATCATATGAGTTCCCCTCCGTCGGCCGGCGTTGAGAAGCCACCAGCCTTACAAGTTGATGTCCGATCGAAAGTAACTTCGGAAAACGAGCATGTGAACGCTTCCTCCCCCGCTTCAGTATCATCGTCGTCCAAATCCTCGTCAAAGCGACATTCAGAGAGACGTTCTCATCATCATCGGAAAGAATCATCAAGTAGCAGTGTTGGGCAGGTTGGGGATGGATTCACTGGTGGCGGTGGGAGTGGGACCCAGTCACCTCAGCAGACGGATTCTGGACAGCAATCCTCATCACCGGAGAAGGAGAGGGAAAAGGATAAAGAACGGCAAGAACGGCGAAGCAGGTCCCACAGTCACAGTCGACATCGAAAAGAATCTTCATCGGACTCCACGTCTCACCGGAGGACTTCTGAGTCGGGCCACAGACATCGAAAGGAGCTGTCATCTGATTCCACTTCAAATCGGAAGACACCAAGGACGATATCGGAAGATTATGCGAATGAATCTGGCCATTCTTTGACCATGGTTCCGTCGGGTACGCGAGTGCTTTAAATGCTGTTTCTACGATAAAAAAGCGGAATCCGGACTCACACGGAAACCGCTATGCCGTTTCATTGTTTCTATTTAAGGAGAGCGTATGCATAGGCATAGGAAGGAGTCATCGTCCGACTCGACATCACATCGGAAGATCCCCTCTAATTTGTCGGAAGATTATGCTAACGAATCTGGCCATTTTTTGAGCATGGTTCCGTCGGGTATGCGAATTCTTCAATACTGTTTCCCCCAGTAAAGAAGAGGAATCTAAACTGATATAAATTTCCCTTTCAAGGTGAGCGTATGCATAGGCATCGGAAGGAGTCGTCTTCTGACTCCACATCGCACCGAAAGATACCTTCAAATATGTCGGAAGACTCTACAGACGGATCGGGGAACAGAGCAAACACGGCGCTGTCTGGTAAGGATATGCCGTCCTGTCTGACTTAGGTTTCATTTCGGCGCGTTCGAGCAGGGAAAGTAATCATGGCAAAAACGCATATTTCCGCTTCCATCTCACGGAAAGTGCCTCCAAATATAGCGCACACAGTCGAGACCTTCCTTCGTGCACTGGATTTGGAAAGATATCTGTCATTATTCGAATCCGCACGCATCGATTTTGCACAGTTTCTTGCTCTCTCCGAATCTGATCTGAAGGTTTGAGGTTTTCTAACCCTGCATCCTCAAGTACGAAGCAGCCATCATCAAAACCTGAAATAAACCTCCTTATCTTTCCTTCCACTCCTCCTCTTTCAAAATTCAAAAGGATCTCGGCATCCCCTCATCAAATCATCGAAAAAGGATCCTCACCGCAGCAAACCTATTCAAAAGCGGCAGAATCCCCTCCCCCAATTTGACGCCCACATCTTCAGTCGAACGCCCCAACCGCCAAGTGCCACCCGACGTTGGATACAATGCCAACAGCGGAAACAACTTCCAGACGCAAGTACAGGCGACCATAGCAGCAGCGGTGGCATCGGGGAGGATTCAAAGTGCTAATAGCTCGATGCGGCAGAAAATGCATCATGATGTTAGCCCAAATGGGACAGTCCGATCTGGGAATGGGGAACGGATGAGAAGCTCGTCGTTTGGAGGGGAAGATCCAGGCTTGAGAAGCAAAAATGATGGTAAGTATATCAGGTTCTTTTCTGGAAGTTGCATTGGCAAATCGGGATTCGGCTTCTTATTTTTCGGTTGTCTTCTGTCCCACTAATCCGCAAATCCGTATCGAATCGGGAAGCAGCAGGAAATGCAAAAACGTCGTTCCCAAACAATCCTCCTCCAATACTGGAAGTCAACGACTGGCAATTCGCGAATGCTTCCAAGAGGTCGAATAGACTAGCATAGAAAGGATGTTGTGGACGTTGAAACAGGACAATTGTGGTTCCGGCGTGTTTGAATTCCTGAAATAGAGAATACAAGTACAGTGTTTTGCTGATGTCACCTTTTGGGGGTTCCTTATCGCCGGTTTGCGCGTCTCACATGGAGTTGGAATCTGCAATGAATGGACGGTTTTCTGACAGCACGAAGTGGGATCCAACAACATTGTTCACATCACAAATATATTCTGTCAAGTGTCAAATACAATCCAAGAAAGACACTGAAGGAAAACAAAAAAAATCTAATACCCAGATCGTAGCAGAATGATATCACAGAAACGGAATCAAAGTGTCCTCTTTTCCAACCCAGCCCCCAATCCGAACCCTACCTTCAAGACCAAATCCCAACAATCAACTCATAACACAAAAACATGATCGCAGCATTCGGCACAACCCTCATCAAATGCGCCGCCATACCGCCATAAAACGCTCCCATCCCTTCCTCTTTCAAGATCAGTTTTGAGGCTTGAACGAGGCCGGTGTATTTGAGCTGGCCGTTGGCTTCGGGGGATTGACGGAGACGGGTTCGGAGGACCTGATGTGTGTTTGCGCAAGATGGCATTGTTAAAAAATGAAGCAATTTAGGTGGGTGCAAGAGCAGCTCGTCAACGTCTACCCCTTTCAGTACCCCTCAACCCAGTCACAACGCGGCTTACCTCATGCGGGTACGTCAACGTCGCAGCAAACAACTTCGCCGAGGCAGCCGCCAAAAACGTATCCATCCATGCAGGTGGAAGTGGCATCATCGAACTAGTTGTTGTCAGAGCGGCGGCAGGGGTGGTGGCGGCGGCGGAGGACAGTGATGGTGATGGTGGGTGCATTTCGGCGGCACGCATTTCTTTGAGTTTTTTCTTCAGTTGTTCGTAGATTGCGAATTGGATGGTTGATTCGGAGAGACCTGGTGTGGACGTGGGATGTGATATCGAAAGCGCAGGGAAGGCATCGGTTGGTTAGTGACGACCGAGATAGGCAAAAAAAGGGCGAGCATTTAACTTCAAGTTGCTCTCCCGGTTATTTCTTTCATTATGCATGTTCGATCAACGCACCTATCAAACTCGCAGACAACCCCTTGTATAACCCCCGAATCCCTTCTTCGCGCACGACCATGTATGCACAGTGAAGAGAGTTTTTATACCGCCGGATGTTGAGGTTGGGGTTTTCTGATTGCAGTTGCTACAAGTACCCATTTTCACGAAAAGAGTCGTCAGATCAGTTTAAACCTCGACATATTTACATCCCAAGCATCGAGGGGCAACTCATCAAGTAATGTGTCCTTACCATCCGCGTCTTGACAAGCCATATAGGGTTGGTTGCAGCAGCGACCGAGGCGCCAGCGCCCGCAGCCGCCAGCATATGGACCACTGGCGTCTCCTTACCCCCATTCAAGTGTGTGTACAAGTGCTTGCCTTGGCTGTACGCTGAGAAGTAAATGGCTCTTGCAGGTACGACTCCAACCAAGTTTGGTCCCAAACCCTTCCATAGCGCTCTGATTCCTTCTTGTTGCCGGATATCTCTGGAATCGGTAGGGAGGTAGACTCGAGTGAGAAGGGGAAGAGAAGACGGAGAAACCAGCTCAAGAAATACCTGGCTTTCCACGTCCTTACCTTAGTAACCGAACAACATCCGTCACATGGCTCCATGTTGCGCGGACCGGGTTTTTGAAGTTGATGTGGTGTTTTTCGGCCGATGGTCTGTATAATGATGACTGCAATCTCGTTTTGACGACCTCTAATGGACAAGTGGCGGCGGCCGCGACTAAGATACAGAGAATATTCAGATCAGATCCATGGTCAAGGATAATTTCCTTCTTTACGCGGTGACGGGCAAGCTAAATTACAAACTTTCGGTAAGATTAGGCTTACATACCCCCTGCTCCAATGCTTTGATGTGAAAAGTAGGCCCGACGGAGAGATTATGGGTGTGGATTGAGAAAGTCCGAGGAACGCAGAGATCAGTACTGGACCTTTCACTGCAATATTTCCACTCCTCGGCAAAGTCATGTGCTACTCTGCTTAGCAGAGCTCTTCCAATCCTCAACACTCAAAACACTTGCTGTTTCGTGCCCTTGTTGTCAGCCCGCCCGCCTGCAAGTCAGCCCACAACACCACGTTTCAGTGGAAGGGGTTGCCAAAGTCCGATTGCAAGTGACAACCTAAAAGTGTTCAACCCCTTGCACGCCAAAAACCTATTCCGGCTTGCGCCAACCCCCCCAACC
>JADGJF010000239.1:0-27025 GCA_027596845.1 Quaeritorhiza haematococci | reverse complement strand
GGGAGAGGAGGATTATGTTCTCATCAGATGAGATTCTCGCACACAACGATTGTTCGCACGATGTGGAATCGGGACAGAATGATAATACATACATTCGATGTGGCTTCTGTAGATGATCTTGCATTTCGGATTGACTTCCTTGATGTATTTGATCATCCCGCATGCTGCGATGTAGTAAAGAAAAAAGAGTCACTCAATCTGCTTCATGTTCTTCGGGAAAAGAAAACGTCACGCTAGTGCCCAAACTTACGTTGCGGATCGTCAATGACCACGACATCGACCTGCGCGAAAGGCCCAGCCATCCAGTAACGTTCGGCATTGTCCCGGCACCAGTTCTCGTATTCTTCGACATCGTCGCTAGTCAAGCGGGTCCCGGGCGGAGCGACACCTTAAGGGCAGAAAGGAGTAACATCATTGTAAGAAACAAAGCGAAAAGGAGAACCGCAAAAATCATAACATTTCAAAAGTCGAAATCCCATCAAGCTACCTTGCAAGACGTTATGGAACTTCCTCTTGGTAATGACAAAGGCCTGCGAAAGAGGAAAGGGATGTTACTGCCGTGCCGTCTTTATAATCCAACCGCATTCAGCATACATTCAGAAAGTGAACGAGCTTACCTCGGGCTTGGGTTTCATCACAAACCATCTCGCGGAGACGCCAAGGAGATGAAGAAAACGAATCGTCGCATGTCGCATCAGGGCTACGCCACCACCTTGCGGAGTAGAGTTGACGAACATGACCTGCAATCGACGGTCAGCCACCTTCTCCGCCAGCGTCTTGACTAAGTGCCACGTTGCCTTTGATACGGTCGCCCCGAAATCGTCGAGATCTGAGATGTGGACCTGGAAATCGCAGTCGACCTAAAAGTATCATGACGGAACAGAATATGAGCAACGAGAACAGGGCGAGGTATTAGGAAAAGTCTAAGACGAGCATGAAATCCGCATATTTACCTCAACCTTGAAGTGATATGGATCGAAAAGTAAAAAAACCATTGAGAAAGGCAGGTTAGATGGACATGAACATTCCGTCATCATCGAAAGATCTTCGCGAGCACATCCGCAAGACGTGATCACCCACCTGATGTCTATATCCGACCGAAATCCGCGGGATGTTGCCGAGGGTATGCGGGGTCACGTAAAAAAGCGCTTTGCGGACGGCCGAACACGCGCGTTCATCGATGGACGCCCCATGAACATTCATGACGAACGGAATGATGTCGAGTTCGCTCCACAATCGAGCAGGCAAATGAAATCGCCCCACAACACGGCGCCGACGAATGTACAGCGGCGCACCCCCTTCCTGGACGAGCTGATCGCCTTCCTCGACTCCAATACCGGCGATCTGGAACTTGCAAGCATGCTTTTCTTGGTAATCGCGAAGCCAGTCGATGATGCTGTCCTCGATCTGAGTGATCATGAGCTCGGTCAAGCTGGTCTCGTCCTCGTAGTAGTCCCAGCTCGCGCTCGATTCTTTGCGAACACGTCGAATGGGTTCGTCTGTCACGGCCGTTACCGGCGCCACCTTGTTCGGACAAACGGAGCCGATATAGTAATCCATTCCTAATTAAAAGAAGAATGCGAATGAGTTTGACTTCAGTGCAGACAGATGGGATTTGGACTGGATCAAATAGCCGGTTGAAGGATTGGAAGAAGTTTCAAGAAGGGAAGGCTCACCATAGAATCCATCATGTATATAGATGCAAAACCTTGGACAAACGCCTACGAAGCCATGAAGGTCGATACGTCACGGTGCTTAGAAAAAGATTCGAGTGCCACGTTTACAAACAACACGACGAGCGCGTTCGATGAGTCCTTCGCCAGTGCGAGTACGAGTAAAGACTTACCGGTCGGCTCAAGCTCAATACCGCAGTAAACGGATTGAAGCGGGGAGTACTTGTTTATCGAATGGCGACTGGTTTTCGGAACCGCGAGGCTATGGTCTGTGGATACGGTGCGCGAGCGGCCTTTGCTGTTGTGGTTTCTCTTCGCTGCGAGCATTTTGGATTTTGTAACTAGTAGAAAGAGTGATTGTGTGGACACCACGGAAATGGAAGTGATGAGGGAAGAGTTTTTCTCCCTTCAAATTATAGGACCTTTCTCTCCACAAAGAAAAAAAAAAAAAACGGCACTACGTCTCATCTCTTGTTGACAGCTTTGGGAGTCATTCCAGCACTTTGGGATCGGGATCATGGGGCGGGAGGCATTACATCAACACGAGTAAGGATGACTTGTCCGCGAAAAAAGGCAATTACAGCGAATGTCCGTTGCGATACATGTGACTGTGGCGAATCCCCCCCCTCACCTCCCCCGTCCGCCATTGCAGCTCCGGCGCCTCTGGCCATTCTCTCGTCTAAATCCAGTTCTGCTGTCTCCCAAAAACGCCCCGTATATCTGACAGGGGGCGATGCAACGCTTTAATGCCACCCCTTGAACGCCGCGACTTGTTTGCGGAAGTCGCCACGCCTCCGTCTTTGAAACCGCGGCCTGAATTCCCCCCCCTCATCCGCCCCATCCGCCCCACCTGGCGGAGTTCCAGCCCCGACCAACTCATCGCTACTGTTCTCCGCCATTTACATTTTCCCGCTCTTTTAGCCGGTTTTCGGGATGTTGGCAAAAACAAAACCAGTCAAACATAGTTTTTGTCTACAATATAGATATATAAATTCATACGACATTTTCCCGTTCCTTTCGCCGGTCCGGGAATCAACGCACGCTCGCACCCGGGTTCAACTTTCCACAATCAGGTTTCAGTTTGCATTTTTCTTCGCTTGCAGGATACAACCGGGAAGTGTTCATTTCAAACCACCGTATGAGGACACGAATGAATTGGAACCGTTTGTGCAGGTTGCCGCTCAAAGGTACCACTACAAAAACTGCAACTTCCAGGGGCTGCAGCTCAACCACAACCTGCGAGAAAAAATCACATATCGGTCAACGCGTTCCCTCACTCTCGAAGTTTCCCTGCAGATTTGAATCAAGTCGTTAAGGGATTGTAAATCACCGCAGAATAATTTGAAGAATGCGGAGTGCAAAAACAAGTGATTATCCCAATCAATCAGTTTGAGAACGTTGTAAGATTGGTTGCAGTGGCTTGAATGTTTTTGTTCCAAGTATTCAAATATAAACAGTTCAATACACGCATAAACTATTGCGACTTTTCGTGTCAAATCGTTTGTGCTCTTTCTCACCCCATTGACGTCGTGTAGTTTCAACGCGTGAAAGCAAGCGTGTCTAGTGGTTCGGCGCATAGTACCAAGTCCTGCGACATAAAGTAGTAACCCTTTTCAGCGAATAGGGATGGAAGATACCGCCATCAAGCCTGGGAGCGTGGACATCAGCGCTAACGCGCTAGCGATGGCTTCCATTAAATTGCCGCCCCCACCATCAACAGCCCCACCCGTAGATCTTCAATCACCACTGTTGCCGCCATCGCCTCTAACGCCGGAGTCACCTGAATCTCCCGCGACACCCACTTCTCCTGAAGAAGCAACAGCACCCAAAGAACAAGCATCATCAGATTCACCTGCGGCGTCGCCCCGAGAATCTTCATCATCTCCAGAACAAACCTCGGAGTCAAGTTCTGGTACTGCGCCAATACCATCAACTCAGAATAAGGACGCTTCAGGGAAACCACCATCATCAGCCCCGCCAGCATCAAGTGCAGCGAAACCCAAGCCGGCGCAGCAGCAACAACCAGCTGCCAAAAAGCCCGCACCGCAGGCTGGTGGGGCAGCCGCGAACGCGAACGCAGCTGCGGCCCAGAAGAAGCCCGCAAACAACCCTCCGACGCAAAATCGTCCTCAACAAAAGCCGGCTGCAGCTCCTTCGCCGAAACCTCAAGAGGGAACTACCCAAGGTACAAACCCTTCACCAACAGCTTCCGGACAACCAACTGGCGAAGGGAGCGGCCAACAGAGCGGAAATCAGGCACCAGCCAACGGAGGAAATGGTTCCGGACAAGCTCCAGCACAACGCCCACAATCGGCTTCAAAGGCGCAAAATACCGCCAATGCACCAAAGACCGCCGCACCACAGCAGAAAGCCGGTCCAGTGAATCAAGCGGCGCAGGCAAAACCAAACCCATCAGGAGCTGCTCCGAATGCTCAACCGAAGCCCAAGACCCAACAACAACCGCAAGGGAAGCCTCCCTTGCAAACGCAACAGAATGGAGAAAAAGTCGCAACAAATCCATCCCCCCAATCAGCGGCTCCAGCCAGCCCCGCTAGTCAAACTGCTGCTGGTGATGCCATGGAAGCCAAAGACGCTAAATCAGAGAAACCACAAACTCCAAGTGAAAATGCTGCTCCGCTTTCGGTCACTCCCGCGGTCAACGCGTCTGCAGCAAATGTTGCTGCGTCAGAAAACACAGCATCAGCAGCCACATCGACACCAGCGGCCTCTCCTGCCTCTGCAATTTCCCCTACTTCCGCGACATCAGCGCAGGTACCAAGCGTCAATCAGTCAGCGTCTTCCTCTTCGGGGCCTAGTCCTTCTCTGACTCCTGCAGCGCAAAGCGCGCCTGCGCCGACACCTCCACCTCCGCAGTATGTAGTCGTCCGCGTCTCTATTCCTTCGCAAGGACTGCAAAAAGCAATCCGTGTGAATTTGAACGACACGGTGTGGGCTGCAAAGAAACAAGTGATGGAGAAAATGGCACAAGAAATGCGTGATGCGCTGAACTATGGGCTGTATATTCCGCCGAATCAAGGTCGGCAGGGCAAGTTTATGGACGAGAAAAGGGATCTCTCCGTGTATTCAATCGAAAACAATGTGAGTCCTTGCACTTTTGATGCTCTTGATTTTCTTCCCTTTTTTCTTTGTTTGCATTGGGAAAGACGTTTCGGTCTCGGACATACACCCCACATAGTCGAGACAGATTCTCACACAAATCTGTACTCGATACCCCCAACAGGCACAATTGGAGTTTATTCCGAAATGTCGTTCACATCATCCAGAATCCGATAGCAGTGCAGCGGCAGCTGGTGGTGACGGTTCACCGTCTGTGAACAGCAAAAAGAAGCAGAAGCGCTACATCGAAGATGTGATGAAAGGGAACATTGACAAGGTGAAGGAGCGGAATGGGAAGGGATTGGATCCGAACTTCTGGACCGAGAATGAAGGTAGGTGGCTGGATTTGCCCATTGCGCCCGTTCCTGCTACGACAAATCGGCGACAAGAACTGAACACATTTTTCCGGCATCAATCAGAAACCCCTCTCTCCTTGGCTGTTATGAATGATGATCGTGACATGATATTGGCACTGATTGATGGTGGTGCTTTTGTGGACTATCGCGTGGGGGGTAAAGATATATGGAAAACACCGCTGCATATTGCCGCTGCGCAAAACAAACCCAAAGCGTTGCAGGTGAGTTAAATCCTTTTGTCGCCATTCACATTGGATTGCTTCTTTCTGACAGACATCATTTTTTCCAAGGCCCTTTTGATGTATGGAGCGTGGGTGAACGCTGTCGACAATATCGGTTTGACGCCGTTGTACTATGCTGCCACCGCGGGTAATACGGAATGCGTGCACCGGCTCCTGGTTGCTCGAGCAGACACCGAGGTTTTCGATGAAAACGGCAAAGGTCCATTACATCAGGTATATACTACGGGATTGTGGTGAATTCAATAGTACAACACGCATTTAAACTCATAGTGGACTATTTCCACCACGACTCTTGTTAGGCTTGCCTGAACAATCACGAACAGGTCGCGTGGTTGCTAGTCGATTTTGGTGCGAATATGAATGCCGCAAATGTCGCCGGAAATACCCCCTTACATGTTGCGGCAACAAGAAACGCTAAAGAATGTGCCAAGTGGCTCATAATCAGAGGTGCTGATCGGGATCGTTTGAACAAGGCCAGTCAAAGTTCCCAACAGATTGCTGTAATGTCAAGTAATTTGGAAATTTGGGAAATGATCAAGAAAGCGCGAAACGAAGACACCAGTAAGTATCGAACTTGTTTGAATATCCAAACAGAGTGACGTTCATGCTGATTTCCTCCTTTCAAACATTTTTTTTCAGTTCCTCCGCCTCCAAGACCGGCCTACAATGATATGGGAGAAATATTTACACCGGCAGGTGCCACGAATGCGGGAGTGCGATTCAATCTTCCCCACTCGTCATCGTCGAGCTCCCTCCATTCAGTGCATGATGACGCCGAAGGGTCTTCAGAAAAGCGTCTTAGTCGCAAATCAGGTCGTAAAGAGCATAATCGCGCATCCTCAGAACCGTCATACGCTGCGCGACGGCTTTCTCAAATGTCGGTTGGAAGCCAGGGTTCCATGATGGGCTCAGACGCAGCCAACACGAGTTCAGGAAGTCTCGTTTCACTCAGAAACATTCTGGCATTGGATCAGCCGGGGACCGGCAGTGGCCCACCCGAGAGCTCTGAAGGAATGACGGGCACTTTGGTCAAATCACCATCGTCTTCCTCTATGTCAGAACACGGCAGAAAGAGCAATATAAAGAGAAGGCTCTCGACCAGAGTTAAGGAAGGTAACAATCGAGTATCTATTGTTATACCACCACCTCCTCCGGGTCCACGACCGGCTCAACTATCCAAACCGTCGGCGAATGGCACCAACCCCGCTGATGTGCCGAGCTCTTCCAACATGCCCTCAGAGAAACCGGCAGGATCAGCGTCAACGCCGAACGGCAGCGCTTCGAGCGACTCTTCGAACTCGGGAGCTTCAAGCCCACCCGATTCAGCAAAAAGCAGCAGACCTGTAAGCGGGTCTTCAGCCTCCGACGTTTTTGCAAATGTTGCTTCTAGTCCTTCAGCCGCCGCAAATCCACTTGCACAAGCACCGAGGCGCGCCGGAAGCACGGATCTGAAAAACGTTCCCAGCGAGTCGCAACTTCCCAAATCAGGATTAGGAGGAAGTACCGATCAGAGCAGCAGTGCCGCGCGAAACTTGGAAAAAGCTGGCGCCGAATCTGGACTGTTGAACAAGCAGAAGTCAGCCTCTTCCTCGAGCTTGCACCCAACCGAGAAGCCTCCCATTCAAAAATCGGCCAGTTCATTGAATGAACCAAACCCGACCGCCGCGCTCCAGACCATCAAGCAAACCCTTGAGACAGCCATGAACGGAGCGGCCGGAAACACTAATATAGATGGGATGCTTCAAAGTGTTGCCAGTATTGAGAAAGCACTCTTGCAAGCTAACGAAAGGGCTCTGAAGGCGGAATACGAATCGCGACGATTGAAACAAGAGAAAGCTCGACTGGAGCAAGAACTCCAAAAGTTGAAAACTGCACCGGCTCCCGCGAATCCATAAAAAGGTCGTTGAACATTCACGAGAGGTGTACAGTTAGAATAGTTGCTTTTCTTTCAATTCGATGTTTCTACCAAACTATAATGCATGTCTCACGTTTGAAGCCGTAAGGCCAGGGGGCCAATAGTATGAATAAAATATCACACGAGCTGGTACTTCCAATGAACCTGGGCGGATCGAACATGCAATGAACTTTGTTGTGCATGCCATTCTTTAGTAATCCTTCGAACACTGTGTTCGGGGTGAGCCAAAGTACTGGGAGACAATACGTCACAAACTCAAAAGGCAAAACACTTTCGCAATGATATATGGGCGGAGGGGAATTACGGAAAGTGTGGAATTTCCCTCCACAACAAGATCCAGATCGTTTCGGATTCCAACCCGAGAAGATGAACGACCGCGAATTACGCACAGGCGACACTTATGATGATGACGACATCATCAAAGATGATCAGTATGAATTGCTAGAAGAACACGGCGATGAAGAATACACTCCCGACCAAGAGTCCGAAGAAACGATTTCAAAAAAGGGAACAGAACCCACTCGAAAGGAGTTGCCGAATCTGAGGGATTCGACGTGGAAGACGAGAGAGGAGGTACTGTTCACAAATTCTTTCCCTTGATCCACCTGATGTGGATGCTCAAGGGTGTTTGGAAAGGGTGTTATGACCATTTTTCTAACCACTTCTCTGGTAACTGTAGGTCGGGAAGTATGCTGAAGATGAGCGTGAAGTGCCGCGAGAGGACGTTTTGGGACCCGAAGAAGAAAAGGACACACAACGTCGACTTTCATCCCTCATTGCCGCTTCACACCGTCAAGGACGTACCCCCGATGAGCGGCGTAAGAGCGCTGAAGAGGCCAGCAAGCTACATGTGAAGCTTACAGGTTACCCTTTGGCGATAGATGAAGAGGGGCGCGTGTTGGCTGGGGAGCCAGTGATGAAATAAGCGGGCGGAATTTGTATGATTCGTGGGAAGGGTTGAAGGGTTTTTGTTCATGAACGGGACTGAGTATGAGCGTCCTGAAGAAGAGTGAGAAAGATGAAGGCGACATTTTGTATTTGAGCACTCAAGCGAGCAATAAATTTTGGATTGGAACAGAAGATTGGATCTGCATACCAATCACGCCAAGGTAGCCGGCATCCAGGGATTAGAATCCGGAACTAATGTCCATATAACCGGATAGTGTCAAACGCCTTTACCAAACTTCATAGGGAGGAATCTGAAAAAATGTGGCCGTCAAACTCCGCCATTGCCGAAGGAAGGAAAAGCAGCGCCGACCCCCCTCCAACATTTCCAAACGGATCGAGTTCAAGATCTAACTTGACTCAGCATCAAAATGGCCGCCCTTATCACCATCAATCCGCCCAGGATCCATCGCAAACCCGCCAACAAGAATTCCCTGCAGGGTCGTATTCGTCTTTGCGACAAAATTCACTGGATTATGAGCGGGAGCGGGATCATCTCAACAAATCCACAGGAAAGGCCGCAACTGCCACTTCGGAAAGCACACGAGATCCTCGTAAAACAGCGCCAGCGAAATCATCACTCGACTCTCTTCTGGATGATGTCCTGTCGGATGATCCAAACGGGACAAGTCTTGATGATCAGAAAAAGTCACATGTAAGCCAACGGAGTTCGGGTGATGTGATCGTAGTTCCCGGCACGCAAAATGCGCAAACCGTGGAGGTAAATCAGACGAAAGGGGGATTCCGCGGAAGCAATACGCAGCTGCATGGCTCTCGAATATTGAAGTCTGGTTCCACTTCAACGGTGGGTGAAGCAGGGGCTCTTTCCTATCCGAAAGCGAAGGGCTCGTCCAATGATTCGGTTGGACCTGGTAGCCTAGAAAAACACGATGCCGCGTTTACCGTTGCCGCCCAAGGTAGCAGAAAAGCCTCTCGAGAAAAAATTGCCATCTCGTCATTCGAAGGAAGCGTAAAACCTCCACAACAACCACCTGCGATCAAGGATCAACGAGTCCCCGACAGCCGCGACCCACTCCAAAGTTCACGCCTTTCTCGGGACAATATATCCTCTATTGACGAACCCTTGATTCAGTCAACAGCAACGGCCGAAGAGGATTCCGGTAGATCAACAACAGCCACTACCGATCGTCACCATTCCAACCTCAAAGATATGGAATCATTGTCGAATTCCATACAACATCAAATGAGCGAAATAATCCGGAAACATTCACTTTCAGGGCAGATTGACCCAACCGAAAGCGTGACTAGGCCCGAACGCGATTCTCTGACACGGTCTAGCCTCCTAAAAGACACCCTTTTAGGGAGCCAAACTATGGTCTTAGATACATCGCTAGGCTCACAGTATTCCGTCGCCGCACGCCCGCCGAAGGCGCCCTCACCCTCCATTTCTGATCCGGACCTACGAAATCGGAAATTCGTTGTCGACAACTCTTCTTTGAATTCCTCCATTGCATCAAACAGTAAAACAAGGGAAGCGATGCCAACTGGTGGAAACCGAGGGATATCATCGAGGAATGGGTCCATTCACAGCGTCATCTCCGAGTCGCATTTGCGGAAAAGTGGCGATCTGAGACGCTCCGATGATACCTCCGGTTCAACAGCACGCACAAAAGACATGATCTCGGAGGTGGATCGGCCCGCATCTAGCAGCAACACGCGGCCGCCTTCAAAGCGGAATTCACTGCATTCAGTCCTTTCGGATAGACAGGGCTCTGTGGTGCATCAACACGATCAGACACCTCTTTCTGCTCATCCCCCAAAGGCGGCTTCAACCAGCAACGAACAGTTTGGAGAACTACCAGGCAAAGGTGACAACCCTACGGATCATGCTGCACCACATACGAATCAGACGATCGACGAGGGGACACGGGCGATCCCATTTTCGAGAGAAAATATCCACCAAGCGACCACCCAACGGGATTCTGTTTCCAGTCTGAGATCAACGAGATCAGGGGGAAACTTCCAACCAAAACCACCTGATGAACCGAGACACAACAAAGATCGATCGTTGCAGGGGTCTCGGAGTTCATTGAGAAACGTCCATATGGTTGGGAGTCGAGCTGCAAATGACCAAGTCGAACATGCGAAAGCATCCGGTGAAAAATCACACAACGAATATCAACATGGGCTTCCCGCAAGTGCCGATGGCAGCTGTGCAGAACACGGAAATCAGCAAATACAAACTCCGCAAGATATGGAGGGGGAGTATGGTTATGACGAAAATGATTTCGAGACGTTCTTGGACAGTAACATTGACAAGGAGGTGATTACAGATGAAAAGAGAACGGGAGATTCACCTCGGCAATATGGTGACGACTCACGCCAACAGACCAAATCAGTTGAAATGGATTATGAAGAGGACTTTGACTATGAAGATGATTTCGAAAAACCTCCATCTGTACCAATACAGAACAATAGCAACCACCCTGTCGATGGCGCCGATGATGTACAATCACCTGACTCAACACGATTACGCGATAACGAAACTCTCAACCCATCGGAGTTATCAGGGCGCGACGCGTCCATATCACCCTCAGACTTGTCGGCACTTCCCAAACTCCCCTCCAAAACCAGCATCCATGTCCAAAGCAAAGATCCCCGCAACCCCGGAAACGATGTTAAATCACGTTCCCAAACTGCGCTCAGTCAGGAGACCAGCAGTCGCCATACCACAACCAAAGCAAACGCAAAGACGGAAACCCAGCCCCGCAGCCGATCTTTGTCTCCGAAGAGGAATGCCAAGCCCGCATGGCGGCCAAGCTCTGTCCGAGGAGGGGTCCACCACGAACCAAAGCCTTTGGCACGGTCGTTCGAGCCACAGACCAGGAGTGTTTCTCCAAATGGGGTACGTTTTGATATTTGTTACGCTCGTTATGAGTGATGGAGGTGAAAATGACAGAATAACCCCGAACCTGTATTTTGCCCATTGACGGCATTAATATATTCTGCAGAAACGTGCCCGACCTAAATCGTCACCAGCGACCCCTCGCCCACCCTTTGGCGTTCCCAGCGGCAAAAAGCTTCATGAGACCAATGCTCTGAGAGGTGCGTTTTTGGCTTTGTTGGTTTCCCCTGATCTTTCTTAGCATCGCGTCGACTTTTGAATTTGAACTTCAGCATTTGCCTTTTATACCTATGATTTCGAAGCAATTACGAGTCAGACCATGCCTCGCGGCTGTATCTGCTTACCCTCCTCATGATTGACCCCAACGTATTGCATCTTTCCTCCATTCATCTCACGCACCGAAAACCGGAAAACGCATTACAAAGAACGCTCGATAAAAATCCAAACACGATCTCTTGTTCCCGTGAACCGGGCCCCGCCACGTGCACGCTCCCTTTCCCCTTCTTCCAAAAAGCAGCGTTCCCGCTCCCGCTCTCTCAGTAACCGCGGCCGGGGACCTTCTAATTCCATCAGCTTCAATAATCCATCCACCCAGCCCAAGAAGCGCAAGATGGCGTGCGGAAGGCGTCGTAGCTATAAGGGTGCCTGGATTGGAAGATCGCGATATGTCTCGTTTGCTGGATTTGAAACGCTCATTACAGGGCATATTTCTTCAGAGACTAAGAATAAGACGGTGAGCGTTGCGGAACGGTCGAGGGACCTGGCGGGGAAGGTGAAGGAGTCCGAAAGGGCACATGATATGAGGAAAGAGTTGGCATTTAGGATGGGTGAGTATTCATCTCCCAATTGGTTTTTTCGCGTTTTCTTCTCAATTGAGCTCGATCTGACAAAACGGTGGATCTCCCACTTTGACAGAGCACATCAGCACTCTCACAGAGACCTACGGAACGACAGATACGAACGACCACATCAAAGCGTTGGTAGACCTGTCCCGCTTTTGGATGAGGGAAGGTAATCACCGCGAAGCCCTTCGAACACTGTTCAGCGCAAAGGAAACAATACACGCGATTCTTCGGACCCGGGAACTCGTTCAGTTCGAATCGATGCGTGGCAGTGGCACCACACGAAGTGTCGAGGTCAATAGTAATGCCAACAGCGGTAACGACAAAGTGGGCGCAAACCCAAACAAGAAAACGAGAACCGTCGCCGCCAGGCTAGAAGGCCCCAACGGTCCCCTGATCATGGACGAGCAGGTGGAATTAGCAATCAAACACGAGGCGGCTGTAGATAGGCTATTAAGTGAACTTGTACATAGGCGGCTGATGAATTTGGTTGATGCAACACGTTGATGGGAGAAATCGTGCCGCTTTTTTCACCCAAAACAATGTCTATATACAGTCCCTTAGTTTTTGCTGTGGTTTCGGTATCTCACACTTCTGCCGGGATGAGTCCTTCGAGCTCCAAGAAGTTCTGCAGAGCCAAGTTTTGATTAAAATGTAAACACCAAACACATCAACCCTAGAATGACTGAAAGAGTCTGAAAAGAATGTAGAAAAACCAGCGGCTTACCCTCTCCATCTTCAAGTACTCCTTCTCCATTTTCTCGTCTTCATCTTCAATTGCGACGGCTGGGGCAGCAATCACATCTTCCGGTTTTGCACCGGCAGCTGGAGCCGCCTTTGCTTGCGCCGCAGCTGCCATGGCCTCAAGAGCCGCTGCCTCGAACGCTGCTTTTTCCTGAGCACGAAGCTTCTTCCGCTCTTGGACATAATTAAGGCGCTTGACTTCTCGGTCGAAGAAACCTCGCACAATAGCCCGCTTTGGTGTTGGTTTTGAAAGTTCGAAATGACATTAGTATTTTCACGGCAATGGAGATGTTCAAACTGGAAAGGAAGAAAGAAAGTTTCTGTGCTTTGATTTCGTCCGACGTACCTCATTTTTGGTCGGCCTTGTCAAATTCCTCGGAACTTCAATAATATGCAAAGTCCCTCCGTCATCTCCCGCCGCGACAAACTGATAAAGGGACTTTCCTGCACCTTAGAAAAACCCGAGAAATAAGTTCGTGTCTTTGCCTTCCAGAAGCATTATGCTTCATCAACATTGCAAAATAAGAAACGGAACAAACCTCCGATGTACTGCTTCACTGCCATACTGGAAATGGCAATGTTCGAAGACACATTCCCAACCAACGACGGCGCGTGAGATCTTAAATAAGCCAAATAAGCGAAACAAAACGATCAATTGGTACAACGGCATCGGATTTGGATTCCAGAATGAACTGCACTTTTGAACACAAGAGCGCAGCTTCCTCCCACCAAAATCACGTTTTACTTACTTATCCAACAGATCCCATACTTCAACTGTTCCATCTGATTTCGATATAAAGAACACAGCCGGTCGCGTAGGACTCCAACGACCAGAAACGACGCTGGCAGCAGAAGGCGCTGAGCTGATCAACGGGCCCGTCTGTTTAACAAGGCAAACAACAAATGTGTGATTGTTAAGGCTTTTATGTCTACTTGACAGTCGAGCCTGAAAAGAAGGGGAAATCAGGGCAATCTTACCGCCACTCCCTCTCTCCAGATATGGAAGGACCACCCACCGACGCTTAACACGATATCGGGGAAGAATGGTGACCGTTGCAGATCGCTCATGGGTCCGAAATGACATGGGAACGCATATTCGACCCGTGAAGCTTTTTTCCGGAACGTCAAGAGCGAGTAAGAGTTGGAAACCGAATAAAGTAAGCCAAGTTCATTAAAATAAGTGAGTAAACATTCTCTTCCACAAAGGTGCTTCGGTGCTTCCAGGACCTCACATATATGGTTACCTTGTCCCTTCTCCTCTGTTCCCTTCTCAGCAATCCAGTCCGACGCTATGAGATCTCCTTCCTGTAAAGAGAAGGTCACTTGAGCGCTCTTGACCATGTCTTGCCAAGGAAGACATATCGAAACAAGTTTACCTCAGTAGCACAGAAGAACTTCGAAGGCACCACCTTTTCACGAGACTTCGCCGACGACCTACCTGATCCACCTGCTTTTTTTCGTTGCGATATGCAGAAAGAAAATTCATCAGAATGAGTTCAAGAATGTGTGTCGGACGTTTGCCACGACATACGACACAGAAACCCAAGGGATTTACGAATTGTGGATAACGGGGTTCAGAAGACAAACCTGCAGAAGCTGCCTTCTCCTGCTTTTCCGCCGTCTGTCCTCCTGTTCGGATACTGATCCTCGTGATCCCATAGTCAAATGTGTTGTCCATGGCACTCAGAGGAACCTATCAGGAAGCAAAAGTGGTAAAAAGATGTCCACCGTCAACACCAATCCTTCCAGTGCGATCCTGCTTCAGAAATACAGTTCTTTTCTTGTTCTCTTACCCTCATAAACGGTTTCCACGTCAAATCCAAACTCTTCAAATCCTTCTTATACCGCGTGTCCCAAAAGCAGACTGACCCATCAAGAGATGCCGTCACGAGCTCGCGGTGACCATTTTCACCCCCTTCGATCAGTTCCCCGGTGTGACTCAGCTTGAAACAAATAAAAATTGTGAAGCGGTGTTATCACATGTAGAATTTCCTCGCTTCTCATCCACGTCTCAACCTTGCCCATAGCGTCAGCGTACAATACCCTGCTCTCACCTCAAAATGTTTCGGCAGCCACAAAACATCGGAAATAGGACCTTTGTGACTCAACTCAATTGACGACACAGCAACCCAATGGACAATGGGAGCGTCTGTTTGACGGTCTTTGCCCGCACTACCGGCCGAGGCAGAACTCATCCCATTTTTGTCATCTCGGTTTTTGCGTGTTGATTTGAGCTTGTCTTGGTAATCTGTGATATCCCAGAGAACAATCTGTTTTTGTCGTTGGATAGTTTACGGAGATGCTGTTTAAGTCAAATCGGATGAATCCATGAGGGGGGGCAGCTCCGATAGTTGAGTAAACCGCACCTGTCCATTTATACATCCACCAGCGATCACGTTGGGGTCATGAGGGTTGAACTGGAAACAATGTATATCGTCCGGGGCTTCTAATATTAACTGTGCACAGAAACCAAAGCGGTTTATGATGTTAGAAGTTGGGAATTCCCTTCGAATACTGGAGGAGACGCTGAACATGATTCCTATTCACCTGCGGATGAATCGGATCGTGAAAGCTCCAAATCAGTATCAAAGATTGCTTGGATCGCACTTTGAAACCGATTTCAAACTTTTCATCATATGTCATTCGATGGCAACACGAGACGGCGACAACACCTTCATTCGCCACGGTAAAAATCAAATAGAGGATCAGGAATCTGTGCGTATGCAACAAAACACAATTCTGTCTTCCAACTCGCTTCATGAGAATAATTCGTCTTCAAACGACACAAAGGACAAGGTAACAAGTATTACCGCGCTGTGTTGGATGCCAGTCGACGCACGAAAGAGATTTATCTTTACTGTGCTTCAAGTCTGTGAAAGATTGGTATTCCTGAAGAAGAGAAAGATGTCAAAAGAATTGCTGCGTAAATCTGCAAACAGGCCGAGTGAGCGAGCCTGAAAACGAGATACTGACCTGCAAAGACGCGTGGCCTTGTTCAAGCGCAACATCATCTTCACCCAGCTCCTGATAATCATCCTTGAAAATATCCACCAACTGATTTTGCAGCAAAGCTTTCTCGATTCTGCGATAGGAAAAGAGACAACATTGCATATTTTAGGTTGTTGCTACCACGCGATGTAGTATAGTGACCGAAAATCAGTTATTTACCTCCCGATGGCATTCCTAACCGCATCGACGACTTCGTCTGATTCAGCAAGTGCCGCTTGTTCTTCTGGGGTGTACTGGATAGGTTCGTATTGGCAACTGAAGTTCAACGGACGATTCCTGCAATAACCAGCTCGAGGAAGTCAGTAAAAGATCACTGTGCGGTATCTCTAACAAGACATATCCCATACCATGTGGTTTGTGCTAAAGCGTCTTTTACAGTTGGTACGGCCTGGTATAAAATCAAGGATATTCAGGTGAGATGGTGCCACCTTTGACATCCGAACGTGTACATGATTACCTGAACTCCGACATTCAGCTCCATACGTGTGATCTCATAATTCGCATCCTTATAAGGACGACACTCTGTAAACCCGTCATTTGCATCTCTGTCACCAAATCTGCATGATGCGTTGAATTCGCGACGTTTGCGGGACACTATGACATGAATCTACCGACAGAAGGTTTTTTGTGAGCATATATGGCCAGATGCGTTGAAAGGGTACTTTTAAGTCAAGCGGAGAGGGGGAAAAAGCTATTTGTTGTTCAACCATACCGGCGCCCTTGTGGGAATGACTTGTTCGGCTTCAATTTCTTTATCGCTACCCAAGCATTCCCATTTCCGTTGCGGGGGCTTTACGGGGGCAGCGGGTTCGTTGGATTTCGGTGCCTCAACAACCGGCTGTATCGGAACAAATGAGAAGAAAGAGTAAACAAGTCAAACTCGCTGTTGAAAACAAAACAAAAGCATTTGCAGACGGAGGATCAGATCCGATCGGTTCGAATAACAAGCACAAACCGAGGAAGAAAACATACATTCAGGATCGCATCAACCGCATCTGGAGTGATTGCGACGAAGAAGTTCTGGCCATATTTGAAATCGGGATCATAATGCAAAAGGATTTGGTCTTGCGGGAAGTCCTAGAAGAACAAAAGTCGTGAGTGCATACCGCTCGCCTGAAGCACACAATCTTTCCTTCACCCGTCCCGACATCAGGCATTATCCACAACCAATTTCGACACAATCGCTCAACAAAATTAGACATACAATAATCTGCTGTTTGACTGGATGAAAATCCGAGATAGCCAACCGAGCCTGAATATCCGACAAAATATCCGCTTTGGGAATCATTTTAAAAGGGTTCTTGGCCGTTACATCTTCCCCTCCCTTCACACGAAACAGCTCCTGGGTAGTGCCAGTCAAGAACAATGGAACAGTTCCCGCACGTATACGTTTCGTAATCTCGTCCAGCTCAGCCGTTGCACCAGCGCCCGCGTTGGATTCGTCCCCATCAACACCACCGCTTTCCACAATTGTCGGGGGTGTACGATCTCTTTGTTCCCCTTTAGACTCATTTCCTGCCCCGGTCAAAGAATTTATGGAAGCTGTTGATTTGGCGGGTTTGTTGGCGATACCGTCCCCACTGCTGCTCAAGATGGACGAGGTGCGGGCTTTTTCGTTGCCATTCACGTTGGATTGTCGCCGTGATGACGCCGAAGCGGTGGCAATCTTTGCACTGGATTGAGTTTTGCTTATTTTGGTATTCGAGGCAACAACGGACTGAGAACTCGAGCGCGTTCCGAGTTTCGCCTTTGAGGCAGTTCTGGTCACTGAGCGTGCAGATGAAGGGCCACCTTCTGCGGGAGGGTTTTCGCTGGGTGCTTGCTCAGGGGGGTGAGGGACTGCCGGAGCGGTATTAGTAGTGTTTGTGGTGTCCTCGGGTGATTTGTCGGCTCCGGGAGGCTGTGGTTGAACCTGAGTTGTTGCATTTTGATCTGGTTGCTGTGCGGTTGATGCTCCTTGCTGGGACTGAGACTGCGATGGAATGGCGGCCTCGGCGGAGGGTTCATCGGAGGAGGATGCAGTGGCAGCGGCCGGATCCTGGTTCTCGGACGTTGCTGGCTGCTGGGATTGTTGTTCTCCCTCCATGTGACGGCGTTGACTGCTTCCTGGTTCGACGGTGTTGCCTGCTGGGTTTTGGGTGGTGCACAAGTTTGAAGTCCGACTCGTGTGACCTTTGTTGGACTAAGTCCGAAGTTCCGACGGAGTTCACGAACAGCCACCCGAGTTGGAGTTCCAAAGATAAGTTCTAACTTACCCAAATGCTTAGCAATCATGAGCTGAGCGACGACGGTCGCGACTTCCACGACTGCGACTGGAAGATGTGCGCCGTCGGAGCACTCACTCTCGTCCTCAGAATGGTCGAGAAAAAACGCCAATGCGAAACAGAAGAGGAGCAGAAGCTGTTCGATTTGGCAAACTCCGTCCTCTTCTCCAGAGTTCTCGGTTCAATAACGCCTCATGCAGTAACGCCACAGTCGACGCCTTACTCGGCGGACGACCAATGTGGGAGCGAATACCTTTCAATCCAACCGCAAACAGCATCCTCATTCTCTTACAAAGCAGCGGCCCAGCTTCCTTCAACCACACTACGTTCGACAGGATCAAAGTTGAGTTTCCGACCAGCAACACCGCAGATCCCATTTGACGTGTTGACGCACATTATGGACTGGGTAGCAACAATAGATAAGCAGACTGTCGCCACCTGCGCGTTGGTGAACCACGCCTGGATGTCGTTGGCGAGACCGAAGCTTTGGAACACGTCGGTGGTGATTCGAACATCTCTGAAAAGCTTTCGTTTCCTACACGCCCTTCACCGCCAGAAAACGTGTCTTATCTTCCTGGAGAAGGAACAGCCAACATACTGCCTTCCAGACTCGGCGTCATACATCACACAGTTGGAGTTCAAACTCACCAAATTGAACCTGCAGGCCTTCTACGAAGCGCTGTCTCGCCTCCAACCTTCTCTGAGGACTTTGAAGTTGACCGGCCGTGCCTCCTACCGTCGCTTGATGGATTCTGTTGCAGATCACTGCCCGAAAAGCCTCAAGCACCTGCATATCGATGTGCTCAAAGACGACGAAGATGCCGAGGGAAACAGCTCGCCATATGATCACGTCAAACTTCGACGATTTTTCTCCCAGTTGGTCGAAATCCGATGGATGGATGGTGACGCTGATCCGGATCTCGTGGTAGACAGCGGGCACTGTGGTTTGCGATGGGTACAGTTGCCCTTTGGCCTTTCTCCAGATCAGCTTCGTCAATTCATCCGTCGCTGCTTTTCGGGCCTCATCGTCATCGACTTGAGTCTTTCCGTATCCCACGAGGACTTGGCACTGATTGGGAGGTCGTTCCCAAAGCTGCGAGTATTCTGTTCCGAGGTCCCATGTGTACGTTCCAGCCGGGCATTGCAGACATTCCTGAAGACCGCCGGGTCGACATTGGAGTATCTTAGCCTTCCGCTCCACAATCCTCTACGAGTGGATGTGATCCCCGTCTATTGCCGATCTCTCGCACACCTCAACATCAGCATGACAGAACCAAACATGCCATCGATGGCCCCGGAAATCATGGAGCTTCTCTACGGATTAGGATCTACCCTGAAATCCTTTAGGTTCCACCTCGTGGATCTTCACTGGACAACGATCGTCAAAGATCTCGTAGCCGTTACGATCATGCAGTGTTCCAATCTGGAAATGTTTGCTCTTACTCATGGCTGCGACGAAGTCGATTGGAAGGAGGTGGATCTCGGGCTGCTTTTCGGGAGGTGCACGAAGCTGAAATACTTCCAGGTCTGCATCAGCAGCCCCACAAAACACGCTATTGACACCTGGGAACGGAGTCTGAAGGGAGCGCAGCGGGCTCGTAACGATAATGTCATTTTTGAGTATACGGAAGGAGCCCTCAAGGCCCTTACTTCGAAGTGATCAAAGTTTGCATCTTGCATATCATGCATACCGGTAGAGACTGAGCATTTTAACTTATTTTTATTTATTACTATATTATTATTCATTTGGGTGTAGAGATGTAACGGGGTAGAAGGGGCACAAAGATATATGGCCATCATTTTCCATTCGGATCGATCTGGGTCCAAGACTGGGTAGTATTCATCGGAAACTTGCTCTCATGAGAGCAGATGTATATTCATACCATGATCAGCTGCGATTTCACGAGGCAATATGGAATTCTATTACTATACAAGCATAGAGGATTTTAAATAGTTCAGGAGTTTCTACGATTCAGCAGATAACCACCATAAATACGTTGCTGACTGTAAGTTTAGCGGAGTCTTGAGTGCGGGACATCATCCGTAGGTCTTGGTATATAAGTCGGGCCGGCGGGAAAGAGCATCTTCATCGCAACTGAAAGGATCGAGATGTCTTCGATTAAAATTATTGACTCGTCCGATGGCGAGGCCGTTTATGAATAAGTTATGGCTGGCGTTGCCTACAGCATTGCCGAGACTTCAAGAGGATCTTAAGAAGACGCGCTCGTTTTCGAAGTGATGGAATCGCGGTCCGAGGTCTTCTTCTTCGACGAGGAGGACTTGGAGGACGCGATGGTGGTGGCAAGGCCGGCCATGGTGGCGGGGGACATCATCGGGGGAGGAACGGAGCACGGCATTTTTGACTTGGGAGGATGTTGGATGCCGGCGGGTGAGCGGGAGAGTCCTTTTGGTGTCTGATGTTTGTTCTTGGGTGTTGGTCTAACGGAATCCTGAAGTTTGTGGGATTTATATCGGAATCGAACGTCTTTTTTTTCGTGGTTTTTTTTGTTTTCATTCCCGTCCTTTGTTTTCGTGCTCAGAAGGGCTTCAGTCACCTCTTTTTTTCTTCCTTTTTTTTTCTCTCTGTTGCCTGTTTTTTTTTCTTTTTTTCGTTAGTCACTGAGTGCATTGGCGACTTTAGAAAAACCCACAATGGGCGCCTGATGAGCCTGACGCCGTGCTGCCTGCCAATTTCTCTGCACGTGGACGGATTTGGCATGACAACTGGCATGCAATGGCCGCACCGCCCTGCGCACCGCCAGCATGATGCAGCATGCTCACAAGAAGACTTTGTTTTTTTTCCCTTTTTTTTCTGTTCTCGCTCGTCCCGGCTCCTTTTTCAAAGCCTACACATCAGCATGAGTGGCATGCACAGACACAAAAGGAAATGTTGCGGCCACAATGGGTCGGAGTTTCAATTGGGTAGCACAAGTCGTGCGAACACGATGGTAACACAACACCCCAAATCCGCAAATCAACCCATTTTTGGCCGTTTTTTTTCGAATTGGGATTTGCAATGGGAACATAATAGTAATGCCCCGCTCTGGAATCGGTGCCCGGGTAGCGTAGTGGATATCGCGTCGGCCTCCTAAGCCGAAGGTCCTGGATTCGACCCCCAGCTCGGGTGGTTATTGTCTTGATCAGAAACTTTTTTGATAATAGTCATTTTGCAAGCGCGACACGTGTGTATGTTATGTATGTGTGTTCCCATCAACTTGGACACTGCTTTTATTGTGGTGGCAGAGAGAGAAGTTTTTACAGTAATTGTGGTCCCTCGTCACGGCATTAAAATAACATTCCTTTTCCCTTCATATCACAATTTACATCGATTTCCAACATCTGCCCAGAAATCCTAATCTCTATATTCGTGTATTCTAATACATCTCAGAATCCTCAGTTCTTGTTGTCTTCATGGTACTGGCCGTATCCATAACCGTCCTTGTAGTCCTTGTACTTCTCGTAACCGTAACCATCATTGTAGTCCTTGTATTGGCCGTCGTAGTAGTTTTTGTCGTGATAGTACCCGTTGCCGTAATACTTTTGGCCAGCCGCGGTGACATTTTCGGCGTTCCAGAGGCTCACGACGGCCAGGAGGAGAGGGGCGATTAGGAGGAAGGAGGTGCTGCGCATGGCTGCTGACGACCTGCTGACGTTGAAGCGTTAGAGGATTGAGTTGGTATTCGTTGCCTTCTTGAGATGGAGGGTTAGTTTGCGAATTTTTTTTCCGGGACAAGAACGTCACCTTTTTTATCAGTGATGTCGCCATTGAATATGAAGAGGTTGAGTCCGTGTCGTGAGAAAACATGTATGCACAGGCTGGGTAGATGTCTGTGCGCGACTTGTGCGCCAACTCACAATGTCATGTCGCTTTCTCATATCCCCACGATCATCAGCACGGGTCTCCGTACACACCATAATCGCGTTCCATATGGAAATTTATGCATGACAACCTTTCCATTACATGGCAAACCCAAAAGCTTTGAAAGCGAACGTTTTGTCCCAAGACAACATGAACGCGAAGCCGATTTCAGCAAGAAAACGACCACGAAATAGCACAAAAGCTTGTGCGTCATGTTTGCGTCGCTCCTTAATCATGCAGAATCATATGACGCACGGAGAAATTGGTGAAGTGTGGTTTCTTCGCAGGAATTGAAAAGGGACAATAGTCGGATATTCTATGAAATGTTGGACTTTTCCGATGAATTGGGTGATTTCGTTTAGCTTCCAGATAGTGAGTTTCTACAGTCCGCTGGTCTGTCAGACTTTTGTTGTACGTCATTTTTCAATTGTGAGATCCGCATAAATCGGTAGTTTTGTCAAGCCAAGATTTTCTAAATCCACATGGAGTTCGCTCACATTTTTAAGATTTATTTCAGGCAATAAACTCTCTCTTCATCAACTGTCTCATCAACCGCCATCATCATATGCATCGATTTCTACACATGTTGGCGAGGCTCGAGCTCTCTCAAATTCGGCCGAGGGTCTTTAATCTAGATTCATTATAATCTTTACATCAATTCTCAGAGTTCTTCTTGTCGTCATAATACTTGTTATCGTGCTTATAACCGTCCTTGTAGTCTTTGTACTTCTCGTAACCGTAACCGCCGTCCTTGTAGTCATTGTATTTGCCGTCGTGGTAGTTTTTGTCATAGTATCCATTGCCGTAATACTTCTGGCCAGCCGCGGCGACGGTTTCGGCGTTCCAGAGACCGACAGCGGCGAGGACGAGAGGAGTGAGGAGGAGGAAGGAGGTGGCGCGCATGGCTGCTGACGTTGAAGCGGTGGAAGATTTCAGATTGAAGCTGGTATTCGTTGCTTTCTTGAATTGCGGATGTGTCAGTCTGGTGTTTTCTTTTGGGAGGATAGCGTGGTCCTTTTTATCAGAGACTTCGTAAAGACTGAATGCAAAAATCCTAGTCCGATTCATGAGAAAAGACTTGTGCACGGGCTCGGCAGAGGTCTGTGCGCCCGGCATGACTTACATAATAGCATTCACATTTGCACGATTGTGTGCCTGAGAAATACTGCACAGCCGTGCGCATTCAGTGTGGAATTGCAGAGCAAAAGTCATTTGTATTGGGTGCTGAGAAGATGCCAGCTTAAAGTTCTGTTTTAGAAACCAATTGCAAGATGAATGTGCAGTCTTTGTAGAACACAAACCCGAAGCGCTTTCAACGGCGGAACGCCCATGAAATAGCGCATAAGCTTGTGCGTCAGGTTTCTGTGCGTTCCTCACTGATTCGGAGTTATTTGTCGCAAAAAAAAGAGGTGAAGCGAGATTGTTCACCGGAAATGAAAAGGGGCAGCAGTTTAGATATTCGATGAATGCGGACTTTTTGATGATTCGGTGATTTTGTTCAGTGACGGATAGGGGTTTTGTGGTTCGTGGTCGCACTTTCATTTTACCACATATTTAATATTTTGAGATCCGAATGAATCACTGATCTCATTAACAGAATCCACATACAAATCAGTTCACTCATATTTTTCAAGTTATGTATTCAGGCAAGAAAATCGCTCTTCACCCCCAATTCTGTTTGAACCTTTTCTACGGTCCTCAATCTATAGAATAATCCCATTTTACACATTGATTCTCAGTCTTTCTTGTTGCCATAGTCCTTGTTATCGTATCCATAAGCATCCTTGTAGTCCTTGTATTTCTCGTAACCCCCATTCTTGTAGTCCTTGTATTGGCCGTCGTAGTAGTTTTTGTCATAGTATCCATTGCCGTAATACTTCTGGCCAGCCGCGGTGACGGTTTCGGCGTTCCAGAGACCGACAGCGGCGAGGACGAGAGGAGTGAGGAGGAGGAAGGAGGTGGCGCGCATGGCTGCTGACGTTGAAGCGGTGGAAGATTTCAGATTGAAGCTGGTTATTCGTTGCTTTCTTGAATTGCGGATGTGTCAGTCTGGTGTTTTCTTTCGGGGAGCCAAACGTCACCCTTTTTATGAGTGATGTATGTTGGGCTGAATATGAAGAGGGTTTGAAGAGGTGGAGTCCGTGTCATGAGAAAACACGTGTGCACCGACTAAGGAGATGTCTGTGCGCAAACCCACATGTCGCTTTCTCATTCCAGACGATGCGTGAGCACGAGACTTTGTACACACCCTACGCGCGGTCCGTATGGAAATGCATAGCCAGTTTTTCATTCCATTGTCCATTGGAAGCCGGGAAAATGCGAGATTAAGGTCTAATCCAAGACATGAATGTGTACACAAAGCGCGACCCAATTTCAGCGGCAAAAAAGGCCATGGAAAAGAGCAAAAGGAGATGTACGTGTACATTACGTTTCCTTGCAAAATCATTTGACGCATTGCCATACAAATAGAGGTGAAGCCAGGTTCTCCACGGAAAATAATAAGAGACATGGCATATTCTTTGGGTTGGACTTTCAATTGAACCGGTGATTTCGTTCTGCTGACAAAAGGGACACAAAAGGTTTCTCGACATGGTGGGTTACATTTCATTCTACAACATTCTTAGTATTTCGACATCTCAATGAATCGGTAATTCCACTTGCTTATATAAACCATGTAGAATACGAACTCAGTTCGCTCACATTTTCAAATTTATTTCAAACAAGAAAGCCTCTCTTGCACTGGCTATTTCATCAACCGCTTCCATGACAACATCGATTTCTACATAGTGCCTTCCTCGTCTTCAGCCCCGGACCCCCAATTTCTAATTCATGATATTCTACATCTCCGATCCTCAGTTCTTCTTGTCGTCATAGTACTTTTTATCGTGTCCATCACCTTTCTTATAATCCTTGTATTTTTCGTAACCGTAACCATCCTTGTAGTCATTGTATTTGCCGCCGTCGTAGTAGTTCTTGTCATAATATCCATTGTCGTAGTACTTGTGGCCGGCCGCGGTGACGGTTTCGGCGTTCCAGAGGCCGATGACAGTGAGAAGGAGAGGGGCGAGGAGGAGGAAGAAGGTGGTGCGCATGGCTACTGTGGTTCACGCGGTGGGTGATTTCAGAATGGAGTTGGTATTCGTTGCTTTCTTGAGTTGGAGGTTTGCTAGTTTAAAGTTGGTGTTTTTTTTCGATATCCAGTAGAATACCGTCCCTTTTATCAGTTATGTCGCAGATCATCAGTACGGAGTGTTGGAAGAGGCGGAGTCCGTGTCATGAGAAAATACTTGTGCACCAACTAAGGAGGAGATGTCTGTGAGCCGACTCGCATACTGGTTTCTCACATTCTCACGATCGTGAGCATGAGACTAAGTACACACTCTCTACATGCATTCCCTGTGGAAATGCATAGCAAGTTTTTCATTCCATTGAAAACCACGAGCTGAAAGTGCTTTCCAGGTCATAATTGCGTAGTCTTTGCAGTACATCAGAGTGGCGAAAAGGCCACAAAGCCTAATGTAGCTGTATGTTAAGTTTCTGTGCGTTCCTTGCTGATTCATTTGACGCATTGCCGTACAAAAAGGGGTGAGGGGGTTTTCACAGGAAATGATGAAGACTAGTAGTTTAGATATTCTTTGAATCGTGGACTTTCTTGATGGAACGATGAGCTCGTCCAGCTGACGAAAAGGGGATTTGCGGTTATCATTCTAGAAACTCTCGCTTTCATGGGAACCGAATGAATTGAGGTCCTGGTTGAGCCAATAAAATCTTCTGGCACATAGAACTGAGTTCGTTCACATTTTCAAAGTTATTTCCGCTCTTCACCGACTATTCTGTTTCAATTCAATGAACCGCTATCATGATTAACATGGATTTCTACACAAAACGTCAATGGCTTTTCTACGACGGCCCAGAATCTTCAATCTCATTATGTAGTTCTTGTTGATCTGACAATAAGCAGACAAACAGCATTTACTGTCACATTTTCAAAACATTTTGTTTTGGGGAAGATTTTCGACTTGTCATAACATTTTCTATTTTGGCTAACAACTCGTTTCCATACTTGAATATTTCCATATTGCATGATCCTATTACGTCGCTGCAATTACATGGATGTCGTCAACAAAATGCCCTGCTCTGCCTACCCACAAATACTAATATATGTTCGTCGCTTTTCAGTTCTTGTCATCATAGTACTTGTTATCGTATCCGTAACCGTCCTTGTAGTCCTTGTACTTTTCGTAACCGTAACCGTCCTTGTGGTCCTTGTAGTTGCCATCATAATAGTTCTTGCCATAATATCCGTTATCGTAGTACTTGTGTCCGGCCGCGGTGACGGTTTCGGCGTTCCAGAGGCCGATGACAGCGAGAATGAGAGGGGCGAGGAGGAGGAAGGAGACGGCGCGCATGGTATTTGACGTTGAAATGAGTTGAAACAGAGAAAATCGTCGAAATCGGACAGGTGTTCGTTGGAGGTTGCGGGTTCTGTGTGTTGTTTTCAGACGGATCACTTCTCCCTTTATATTAAGACTGTAACAAGAAAAGGAGGTGGTGGTGAACGTGTGATGGGTAAGTACACGCAGCAGCGCCAAGCAAAGATCCGTGCGCCAACTCCCACACAACGGCCATTGATTCCCACAACGTTCCAGTGTGAGCTTGAGAAGTACATGCCCCGTGCACCTCCTGTGTGAAGTTTTGTCAGGCGTGAATGTTCCGTGCAATCTGCTGGAAGGAAAAGGCCAGTGACATAATTCTCTCAATCCTTCAGGGGATTCGAAGTACTAGTCCAGATCCACTTTGACCTTTACAATCGTTTATGACGACGTTTTCGAGAAGATACTTCCTATTAAAAATCTCTTATCGAGCCTCAACATTTTCGACTCCAACTTGAGTTTAGATTCACCTTCACTTTGAGGGGCAAACGTTATTGGGACGTAAAGGGATGCTGTTAAATGCAGACACAGATTCGCAGTTCTTTGGGATATTTCGGTGGTATAGTATTTTATACACTTCGATAACACCTGGGGTAGTGTGCAGTGTTGGTGTGGTGGTTGACTCTGGCACCGTGTGTGGGGTGGGCAACTTGGTTGTGCACCATTTGTATCTTTTGGTAAACGGGTGTGTTTGTGTGTGTCTTTGGGTGTTTGTGGGTGTTGGCGGGTGTTTGTGTGTGTTGGCGGGTGTTTGTGGGTG
>JADGJF010000238.1:0-19631 GCA_027596845.1 Quaeritorhiza haematococci | reverse complement strand
AAATCTGACAGAAGTGAGCCAGAAATCGAGTCTGACACAAATGAGCATGAAATCGACACTGACGAAAATGAGCACGAGGACAACAACGAGTGCGAAATCGAATCTGATGATAGCGAGCACGAGATTGAGTCGGACGAAAACGAGCGCGAAATCGAATCTGACGAAATGGATCACGAGATCGAGTCTGACAAAAACAAGCGCGAAACCGAATCTGATGAAATGGACTGCGACATGGAGCCTCCACCCCGTGTACATAAGCACGTGCAGCATGATACCCTCCATTTATTGGAAAGCATTCCCAGTTTTTATATGCTTTTGGAAGTGGTTAAGGATGATGGAAGCAACGGACTTGGTGAGTTTCTGAATACAATTGTCGTACGGGCACTATGTGAAGATATGTCTCACGACTTTTCAATCATGTTCAGTCGACAAAATCATCATCAACCAAGCATCAGTCGCTAAGCTATGTGACGATTTGGAACCCGGAAGCTACAAGTCGCTTACCAGGTTGGTCCAGATGTCCGAAAAGGTTTCCCTTGAACCGAGATGCATCTTAACCTAGGCCTCTATACATATACGCTCTTAGTGTCGATTTTGAGGTGTTGAACAATCGTAAATGTGGCCTGCTGGGCCTTTACGGCAGTCGGATGATGGTCGCAAAGTTCTTGCGTAAGATCAATGCCATCGATCCTGCTGTGTAAGTGCCAATTCACTTCTATGATGCTTGTACAGGTTGCGGAAACAAACCTAACATTGTCCTACTACATATACCTCTAATTGCCACTAAAGCTATAATTTGTTGATCCGTGAGACTGAAATCATTGAAGGGAATAGTCAGCCGCCATCCGAAGTGCTCAAGCCTGGCTTGTACCTGAAAATGATGAAGAAGGGGCTGGGTTTGGTCATCCATTGGCCCGAGGAGGGTGCATTCCTTGATAACGCCACGTTCGACAAAAACCGCAATATGGTGAACCTTCAGCGGTGAGCACCGAGCGACTATTCTCATGTTTTAGTCTTTGAGAGTCAGTACAGTGCTGATCCTGTTTCTCCCTTTTGCGTTGGGCTTTTCACAGTTTCTTGACGCGTTTGACGTACGCTCAGATATGTCTCATGAGTGAAAGTGATCTGGAAAAGTTTGTTTGGACGAGATTGTCGGGGCCTCCAATTTAGACGATACGAATATGGAAGACTGTCACGATTTTCAGGTCACGAGGACACAGTCTCAACAAGAAGACTTCGCCGTCCTGGGGAGAGGCTTCAAGGTACTTTGGAAAAGTATTCTAATTGTCTGATTCAATTTTATAACCGACACCATCTGTCGCGCTCTTCCAGATTCAGCTGCCCAATCCCGATGGTCTGGCGTGACAGATTTCGACGGTTCAAAGCAGAAGTCGTCAGACCTTCCTCATCAAGACGACGATACCCTCCCGAAACGACGCAAAACACGAAAGCAAAACGTTCTACGATCATTCTAGCGCAGCCGGATTCCTCCAAAGCCTTCTGGACAGAAAAGAAGGGATCGGGTTTGCGCAGTCTTTTACCATCAAACATTTCAAAATCTGGTTTGCTTACATTAAACGAGCAAACCACCGCTTCTCCGATGTGCAGCTAAAACAGGTCATTAATGAGTTTGATGCCATGGAAAACTCCTCCCAGAGAACCATCGATATGAAAAACTCGGAATATATTGATTCTGAACTGTTGAATATCCACCGAATCGTTGGCAAGGCAGCAAAGGCGATTTTCTGGGATATGTTTCGGTAAGTCCTTGGTTGCATTGTGTGGTAGGGGGAAGGAGAATTTGCAACGCTAACTCGATCCCTGATAATTTGCTTCTTTCTTCCCTTAGTGATGTGGAAGATGATTTTCTCTGGGACTACACAATGACCGGTGAGTGAGTCGAAAGCCAAGTCTTCATTTGCCTTGCCATCTCAATTACGGTATTTCATCCTCACTGCATTCCATACAACTGTAGAAGAGTTACCGGGGGATCCTGTGGCAGGTGAAATGGAGCTTTCCCACGAGGGTGCTTCCTCCAACTCCAGGGCATCAAAAGGGCAGAAAAATTTCGAAGGTGGGCTGAGTTTCGTAAATATATGCGCGACATCATGGTGCTCATTCGCAATCTCCTTCTCCAAACTAGGGAAACGTCGTCTAGAAGAACCTACGAGTGATGACATCTCTGCCAAGTGGACATTACAATCCAAGCATCCGCAGCTGTACAAACATCTTTGCGCTGAAGTGCGCAAGCTCTCGAAAGCTTGGGCCTCTCTGAAGCGAGAGTTCTTCGCAGCAAAGTCTGCCGACCAGCAAGATGGCTCACCCTCTGGAACACACTTTCGACAGAAGTTTTCCGAAGAAGACCGCAATGTCTCGTTTGGCAACGACGTTGACCATGACGAAGAGGAATCCGTCAGCGTTTCCAGCATGGTGCGAGTTTTTGAGAATATTGCACAGAGCCTCGGTATTGGAAGCTCAACCACAAGCAAATCGAGACCGAAGAAGAAAAAACGCGGCCCGCACAATCAACAACGGTCCTCTAAGAATGCATCACCGGAAGAAGAGAGTATTCCCAATTCCACCTTTATTTCGAAGTATCTCAACCATGAAGACACTGATGTTCGAAATAGGTTCGCAAAGGTCTACATTAGTTTCCGGCAGATGATATTTAGAGAATCTGTTTCGAACCAGTTCAATCAGTGGATCCGCATGAGCGGGGTACTGCCAACACGGGAACACCTAATCGAGGCGAAGAAAACCGAATTGAATGAACTCAGAAAAACGCATCAGGCTCAAATTGAAGCCGATATGTTGTCGAAACTTCGTTTGACCTTGGGTCACATGTTTTCAGGTCCTGGAGAACGACGCGAGGAGTGCAGTGTGGAATTAACCTCAATTCAAGAAAGTGAGTACTCACTGATTGGATTGTGACCGGGGAAAAGAAACCCATCGCGGGATTCACTGCTCAGGAGCAAAACTTTTTCACGGGGAAAAAATATTTTTTTGCTGATGCATTATTCTCGAAAAAGGTCGTGGTTCGCTGCATGTCAAATACATTCACCATCAGAAGCGCCCCGAACAAGAGCGATTCAGCATCATCGAAACTGCGTTGACCGCGACAGATGTGCAACAATTAGAGACAAGCAGTTACCAACTATCTGATCATCCGCCTGTTTCCGACTCATGGGAGTCCCAAAACGGGTTCGTCCCGCAACCAAGGGCAAAACCAGGTCCCTTGCCTGGGTTCAGCTTCAATACCAATAGTCATAGGAGAGTTGAGTGCGTATCCTGCCGATTGCATCTTCGTTTGTCTTTTGCGTTCTTATGTTGATGATGCTCATGGTCACCCAATTCTAATGCTCTCAACGCTCACCAGGGCTGTTTATCAGCTTGCGTACCGGGAAACGCTTCTTGTATTCATTCGGGAATCGGATGCACAGCTGTTCATCTATCAGGGAAACGCCGATAAAGTTGGAAGGTCAATACTAGAATATCAACCGTTGAAGAAACTGGCACGAGGTGCGGACTTGCATGCCTTCAGCGAAGAAAAAAGGCTACTTGCCTTTTACAACAAAGAAGAATGCAAGGTACAGACAGATTTTTGCTTGATGTGCTGCTTTTCACCACTAACTTGTCCCCATATTATCTGTTTTTCGTTCAAAAGATCAACGTTTTCAGATTCGATGAGACCTTTTCCCAACTGGCGATGCGAGATCCGAACATCTCCCTTCTGGAATGGTACAACAATTCCGTGCCGGATGTAACCACGATTATGTTCACCTCAAATGAAGAGCTTTGTTTGGTCGAAGGTGCGACAGAGCATGGCTGCAGAGCACGATACTTCGACTTGGTTACAGGACAATTCCGTGCTCTGCAAACTGAGTTTCCCAATCAGATGTTCAAGTTGCTTATTTCACCAGATTCAGCATGCTTGGTAGCGTTCGTGGAAACCATAAGGGTGACGGAGCCCGAAAGCACCATGCAACAACGAAAAGTCAACAGAAACCTCCCTCTCGAAAACTTATCTGATAGGCAAATTGACGCGCACGTATACTTCTTGTCCAATTTAACCGCGACTGCAGCCAAGGTACTTACGCTGCCTCCTCACGTGACAAGGGACGTGACCGAAAGCTTTACGTTCACAATATTGGCCAAACGCCAACTTCACCTAATGGGCTTAGCCTCCAACGGAACTGCATTCTCCTTTAACGTGCACGTTACGACTGAGAAAAGCCAATGGCAATTCCTACAAGTTGCTAACAGGACGGTCGGTAAACTCAACGTCCGAGGGGTTGACGTCAAAATTCTTAACGCAACCTGTACAGCGATTAACATCAAACCAAACGATCAAATCGAGATCAGTGGAGAAAGGAGAACAGTGCACCAGATCTTAGGCCCGAATCATCTCCGTGTTTCACAACCGTTCACAAGAGAATTTCCGGAATGCACAGATTATCGCGTTGTTTTGACTGCCAGTACAAACTCTTTACTGGATTGCTTGAAGGATGTGTATTCCAAGTTCCCCATTGTCGTGGACCTCACAGACAATCAGTACCAAATCCAGGGATCAAGCGTTATGTCAAAGAAAATTGGCCATTGTCAGGGCGCAAACGTGGTATTGGTCTTGGTGACTCCGACTTCCCACTTCAACACTGAGGAGTATGAGTCAAAGTTTTCCAACTACGCACAAGATTTGGTAGAATCGCTGGATCGCGAAACCAAGAAAGACACCTCGCCGCTGCGAAACCATAACCTTATTCATGGGGTATTCGCCTTCCAGACAGTCGATATTTAAAAACTTGCACGGCGATGCGGCATTACGACTCAGACGATGGTAGCCATGGGCGAATGGATGATTGGTCTGGCAACTCTGATTCCAGTCCAGATTGCTATGGCGAAAGACAACCAGTTTTTGCCCTTGAAAGATGGGATGGTTTCGCGTGATGTCGAGCAGCAGGATGCTGCTGCGATCACCAAAGCAATCACGTTCGGCTTGCTGGAAAGCGTTTTCAACTATGCGGCTCAGAAAGGACTGCCTGTAAAGGTAAGCAAACAATGTTAAATTGCAGCCGCTTTTGCTAGCAGAGATTACAGTTGCAACTATTGACTGTGATCTACATGTGCAGACATTATCCGCGATGGGCTTACAGTCAACCGGAATTTTCTACATGAGTAAGCGGCGATCGCCTATTTAATATTCTCTCCAAGTTTATGTTTTGACAACGGGATCTCATTTTCCACTTAGTCAATCACATTCTTGATACGCACTTTGACGGAAACGCAATGGTATGTATAACTTCTTCAGCAAAAAGTCGCAACCAAACCGTTTTCTCTATCCCTGGCACATTATCCATTGATTGTTCGGCAATTTTCGCATGTGTAGCGTTGCACTGAAGGTGTTTGGATGTCCTGCACCCTGGCCGAGAAAACGCTTTACGTTGCTCTTGATTTTGAGGGTCTTGGAAGTGTGGAAAGAACTGTTCAAGAGGACATGCTCTTGACGCTCTTTAACGCGGCAATAGGCAACGTGATCCTCTACAAAACGAATTTCTCGGTGGGAAGGGATATGACCGACATGTTTAGAATGTTTCCAGGTAATGCCATGGTGCTCGACATTGGCTGCAGGCAATGGGTTTCTCGAATTCTAACTTGTTTTGTAATTGCATCAGATGGTGCTTCCTTGTTTGACCCCAAAGCGAATGACAGGTATTTCCAGGGGCGGCTGGTTGTGGTCGTAAAGGATGTCGCTAAGGGAGATCGTAAGGATATCTTGAAAGAGTTCACACAAAAATTTGGTCGCATCGTTGAAAAGGGTACAAAGACAAAATGTTTTTTTGATCGAAGGTCCTTTGGACCAAATGCCTGATAAAAAATTTCTCATTTGAAGAGGGCGAAAACAACTTCCTTTCCCGTTTACATTCTGGCATGTCGATTGTCCCAGTAAGTGAACAGATCTTAACATGCACTCGAATGAGTTTTGGCTTTGACTTTCTTTTCGCCCCATCAGTGGCCCCTGTTTTCGGAAAGGGAATTCTACACCCAAATGCAATCTGTGAAGAAGAAATATCTGGATATATGCATTCCTAAACATGATAGCGCCAAGTCCTGGAAGGAATCCGTGAAGGTGCAAAATTCGATCTTCAGTAATGTTTTGTCATTCAGTTACCATTCATGTTTGGTTTCGGTACGGCGTCATTAATTAAAGAATGCTTTTTCGACATTGTATGCATCATTAACAACAGATCGTCATGGCGAAACTGAAGATATGTGACTGGGGTGTCATTGACAAAAGCCTTATTGGAATGCGATGCAATTTCCTGTCCACAGTCCTCTGGCGTGCGTTCGCGTATGGAGTGGAAGACGTGGAACCTTTCAAGGAGCCACTGAAGAACCATGACACCGAAGAGCACATTGAAGATATTGAACTCAAATTTTGCCAAGACGCAACATTCACTTTGGATGCAGAACTCAAGCTGGATGATGAAACAGGACTTAGCTTCGAGGAAAGATCGAAGAATCTTCGCGCAGAATTTTCTTTCTTGTTCGGGAACAGGGTCCACAACTTACAAAAGTTTTATGATCTGGTAAGGGGCTGAGAGTGGTCGAAGGTAACATAGTCCATCATTTGCTAACCAACCAAAACCCATATCTTCCACAGATCGTGGAAAG
This sequence comes from Quaeritorhiza haematococci, assembly GCA_027596845.1. Lineage (NCBI taxonomy): Eukaryota > Fungi > Chytridiomycota > Chytridiomycetes > Quaeritorhizaceae > Quaeritorhiza > Quaeritorhiza haematococci. The sequence goes on along the minus strand of JADGJF010000238.1, from coordinate 12,962 downwards.
GAGAATCGGACGCGTGACGCAGTTCGTGACGGTGAATCTGGAACGGTTTCCACCAGATGCCGTCGAAGTTAAGAACTTATTGCATGAGGTCGACCAGCAAGTTGCCAAGCTCAAAAGGAAATGGAAAATGTGCCGTATCACATGCAGCAAATGCGAGCTCAAATGCATCCAACAGCAAAACCACGACGGAGACCACAATTGCATGACAGACCACCAATGCCACTCTTCATGCGACTACGTTGAATCGCACTTGCAAGAAGAAACGGGGATGCGTGGAGAAAAGCCACCGCAGTGCCAGTACAAGGCCGGTCACAGCAAGAGCACCTTCCGACCACATGTTTGCAATCGATCTGCGCATACGTGTGGTGCTCCCTGCAAATACTCAGGGAAACGCAACTGCCAACAGAAGTGTGCCAAGGCAATCGGGCACACTGACGAAGAGCACATCTGTCAGTCCAGAGCTCACTATTGTGGAGAGCCGTGTTCCTTGCAAAACATCAACACTTCAAAGGGTGTGTACAGCTGTCCGAATACGTGCATTGTCCCAGTTGAAGATGAAGGGCACACAGAACATCGATGCGAGAACAACCATGGGTGCCCCATCATCTGTCCAATCCCAGGATGTGGGGACAGATGCGAAAGCAAGAACCATTACTGAAAAGCGGAATATACTTCACTTCTGCGGGTAAGACACCATATATGTGTATGATTAATTGTAAGAAGTACACATATGAGTAACAACAGATCCGCTTCACTTATACAGCAAAGAACATCGTTGTCAAGAACTGTGTCAGGAGCTGGGGATTTGCGAAATTCAACAACAACCTGTTGCTCACCAAGCCACCTATAGCAACAAAAGCATGGGAGCTTTGCTTATACGAAGGTTTGTTGATATAGCGTCCATTTCTGGCATGATAAATCTCTGTCTAAATTCTAATCTATTCCCAACGCAGTATATTCAAACAAGCAAGCGACTTCCCTGTTGCAAGATGATTCCACCAAATGCTATGAAACATGAGGGTGGCCACACGCATTCAACGGACGCAAATTCTTTTCACTTTTGCGACAAAAGATGTCCACTGTGCCGGTACTATTGTACGTACCCACAGGGACATCCACAACCTGAACATAACACAAGTCACGGCAACATGGTGCGGACAACATTTACATGTGACGACGACGAGTTTGAACTCGATGGCTTCAAGTACAACGTGGGGGATAGCGGGAAAGCATACCTGTGTCACATGGTGAGGTTCTGTGAATTTGCTTTCGAACAGCACCCTCAGACATGCATACTGATACCAGACTCCGCTATTTCTTGTCGGTGCATTTCAGTTTTGCAAAAGCTTGGGTCGCCACTATCATGTGGATTATTGTCGAGCTCTAGATCCTGGAGCTTGTAACGGTGAAGAGGTGCAGCACGTCGATCGACGACTTCATCCAGATCCGGAAAACCCAAAAGACCTGGTTTCACATGCTTTGTACTGGAAAAGGACTGGATTCCAGGTAAAATGCAATGAAGAAGTGTAAATCGTATTTTTTAGACTGTACTTCGATTATGGAGCTTCCTTTGTTCATGCCTCCTTTTGCATCCTATGTGTTCTATTGGAATGTTTACGCGGCAAAACAGGATCCATACTCGAAAGATGATCAGGCAGGGGCCTTGTTCATCCCAATGCATATGAATTCATGATATGACGCAGGAAACCAAACTCAAGCCCGTTTCTAACCTCGCCTCCTATGTTTTCCTCTCTTTGCAAATGGATAGGAAACTTTCAAAAAATGTGACGCAGAATGCCGGGGAGAAGAGCATCAATCAGATGAAACGTCAACAGCGACCAAATCTTATTGTGAACTTCCTCTGTTTCACAAACCTCTGGCCCCGTCAGATCCCATTCCTGGAGGTGTTGGATACATCTCCAAGGTATTTTCGTCAATGGGCTCCATTGCACTGCAACCAAGCATATTACCTAATCCAATTATTGTTATTTACCACTTCAAATTTTAGGATGGGCATCACTTCCGTTGCAAGAACCCATGCAAAACGCTGTCCTTCCATTTCATATTCGTCCTTGATCGTTCTGGTTCCATGCAAGCAGCTGATCGGAAACCCCTGCCCAATACACCATATGGGAGAGTCCTGCAGAATGCTGGAGTTCTAAATCGGGCGGGTGCTGTGTACAAAGCGTGTTACCGTTTCCTAGAACAGCGCAAGGCCTTAATTTCGCGACAACCAAGTGCCCAGGCCACGCCAGATACCACTTCAGTGATCTTGTTTGACAATGACCCGCGCACTATTATGCAGAACAGTTCTATCACCACTCCACTGACATTTCTTGAATCAATGGCTCGCTATCGTCCAGGTGAAGTTCCGTTTGAGCGGACGTCCATAGAACACAGAAGATGTGAGAGAAGCCAATATCTGTGCGTCATTCTGTTCTGTACAGATGCCCTGTCATCATATTCCTTTCTGACGGGGAGTGTGGGGTGTCCGAGTCTTTAGTGAGGTCTCTCTGCAAAACCGGTGCCGATCTGGGGTGTGTACCCTTCAGCATTTCGTCTCACGCTCATCTTTTGCATATGTTTCGCCTCAAGCTCAAGTACTAATTATTTTCGCTCCTCAGCCAACCTCCGTGCTTTTTTGCAGTTTCCTTCACAACCCAGGCTACTCCAGCATCCCTTGTTTCCATGATTAGAATTGCCACAGAATTCCATAAAGGAAACAAGACGGAATTGTGCGGGTACTACAACGCAATTGACGAAGTGAAACTTACAGATCACTTCAAGGATCTGGCTGAGAGTTTGCACCAAATGAAACCTACGCTTTTTCGCAAACAACGCAGTACAGGAGCTATACCGAGCTTATAGAGCAGCTTTCGGATGAGATATTGATGTTGATAACACTATACAAATGAAAACAAATTGATGACGTCCTATGTGGTTTTTTATCAGTCTTCCCACAAGGCCCACTGTGAGGGAAAAGCAGTAAAAACCCTCGCAAGTCCTAAGACTAGTTTAGATTAGTTATTTTCTCTAAGTTTGAATTGACTCTCGATGTATTTTTTCTGAATTGCGATCATACAAGAAGATTCATTCTGTCTAATACATAGTGGCTGCTTTTCTTACATAGTTTCTACAGAGTACAATCCTAAACTTAGAGAGCGGGTTTGGATACATATGTTTCTAGGTACAGTGATAGTTGTGTTAGTTTTGAAAAAGTCGGTAATATGAATAAGAGATATGTTTCTGTTCGTTGTTGTTGATGGGTGCGACGCTGGTCAAAAATAGAAACAAATAACGACGAACTTGAGTGTTGGGTTGTTTTCGTGTTAGGAGAAGTCGCGGTGAAGTGCGAAAAGTGCACGAGTGATCAAAGAAAGAATAGAGGATTGGTTAGAAAGTGTGGGGGCGAAGGATTTGTGAAAATGAAGAAGTTTGTGAAAGTGGGCGGTGAAAGAGAAGACGAAAAGGAAAGAGATTGCGTGTGATGTAAGAGCAAAGGATGATTGGAGAATGAGAAGGAAGATGGCGTAAAGAAGTGGAAGAAGTGTTTGTAGAGTAGTAGAAGAGGTGCACGAAGTGTGTGAAGGAGTGAAATAGAAGTTGGTGTTCGAAAAGAGGAGGAACTAAAGAAACTGGAGCTCATGGCTCTGGCGGATTATACACGACGAGGCAGGATGGTCCCAGTGGGAGTCCTGTGGTGCTAGTCGACACCAAAAGCGGGTGGCTGCGCATACCATATGCCCGGACAGTCCCTGTCATGCTCCATTGAAAGAATTGCGCGTGGAATATGCTGGGCAGGAGAATCCCAATGAAATTTCCTGTGGTGCTAGTCGACACCAAGGCGAGTGATCCGTGCCAAGATCATATGCTCGTCACTCCCGACATCCTCCGAAGAAAACAGCACAGAGTCGAAAGAATGAAAAAGGAATAATGGGGAAGTGGATGGTTGGCTCAAAAGAAAAGTTCATGCGAAGCATGAAAGCCAAAGAGGGCGTGATTTGTGCAAAGCACAAGTGAAGAAAGAGGCGTAAAGTGGGCGTGTTGGCGAGGAAGAATACTTTCCATTTGCGGTGGGCGGCGTAAACGTCGTCGAAGATCTGCAAAAATAGAAAGTGGAAGTCGTGAAAACTGTAAAATAGGAATTGCGAAAAATGAAGTGATGAATATAAATCGGCTGAAACACTTAGCTGGCTTTGAGGTCAGAGAGCATGTGAAGAAAAACTCGGCGGTTCGAATGGTGACGGTTTCAGGAAGATTGGACGCGTTTTGATGGAGATACGAGTGAACGTCGGCGGATGCGTGTGAGTTCGGTGTGCGAAATTACGGCCCCTTGCGGGGGCGTTGTGTGACGTGCATTTATTTCAGTGTGTGATTGGTTACACATGGCGAGAACGGGCGTGAGCGCTGGAGAAGGGAAAAAATAAAGAGAAAATATCTAAGTGTAGAGCGTAGTATAGGGTAGAAAAGTGAAAGCAAAAGATATCGAAGAAAAAAGAAATATATTTCTCAACTTAAGGAAAACAGGAGAGAGCGGAAGAAGAGAGTCAAAGGCTTGGCTTAACATACTCCCTTCCCGGGGAAACCGAACTCCGCAGGAGTTTGGGTAAGGTCCATTTTGAAGAAAGAAAAGAGGGGAAGAAAACGAAGATACACTTGGGAGGTTACAAACAAGGAAAACGTTCGAGAATTAGAACAGAAAGGAGGGAAGGATAGGAATAGCCGAGTGTGTTAACTGCAAACTCGTCTAAGTTAGTAAGCATGTACTGATTGGGTTAGAGTAATCAAAACAAATAAAGGGGATTGGCGAAGAACACAACCAAACCAAACAAAGAGAGAAAAAGGAGAGAAGGGGGAATTCAGACGATAACCAAACAGGAAGCGATACAGTAGAAATAACTTATGTAGAAGACTCTGAACTAAGTTGAAGAGGTTCTGTTGTTGCTGTCCAGGCGTTGTTGAAGTTGTTGTTGTGCGCGGCGGCGTTTCCAGTACTTGATGATGCAGCGGACGTCGTTGAAGTTGTAGAATGGTTCCCAGCTGTCCTCCTCAGATGGGTAACCGCGCCAGTGAACGAGATACTCGACGTTGCTGTTGCTGTTGTCGCGGTGGTCCAGGATGGCGTCAACGACGTAGGCCGGTCCAAGTGCTGGGTCGCCAGAGATGTCGGCTACACGCTTGAGCTGGTTTGGGGCGTAGTTGCGTGGGAGAAGTCGACCGTCGGCGTCCAAGAGGATGTGGCTGCCGTTGAGGGTGCGGCCAGCAACGGTGAAGGGGCCTTTGTAACGTTCGTCAGTCTTGGAGGTCTGAACATCCACTGAAGTCATCACTTGTGCGCCGTCGGGGAAGGGGTCCGCATTGAAGTTCTTGACGTTGCGCTGTTGATTGCGTTTGCTGATCTCGTCAATGGTGGGGAAGCGAAGTTGTGCATTTATTCGGTGAGGGTGCGAAGTTCATCCTCTGTGAGTGGGGTGGACTTGAAGCCACGGTAGTCAGTGAAGGAGTTGGGAGACCCAGCGAACATCAACGAGAAGGGAGAAGATCCGTGGAGTGCTGCTATCTTGGTATTGATGGCGTATTGGGTGGACTCGACGTAATCCGACCAGCGGTCTTGGCGTCCTCGAAGCTCCTTGTTGGTGGCGTCCTTTGCAGTCTGAACTTGGCGTTCATGGGAACCGGTGGCAGAGGGATTGTAGGCGATAAAGACGCGATGGTGAATGCCGCTGATGCGAGTGAGTGTCTCGATTGTTGAGTTGATAAACTCAGTGCCGTTGTCGGAGCTGATGATGCGGGGGAAGCCGAAGAGAGAGAAGACTTCTCGGAAAGCTTGAGCAACAGAGAGGGCGGTTTTGTCGGGGAGCTTGCAAAGGATGACAAACCTTGTGCAGATATCAACAAGCAGAAGGACGTAGTTAAAGCCATCATAAGATTCGATGCCAAAATCATAAAGGTCAACCCCCCAATGATCACCAGGAAGTGTAGCATGGATCAGGCGAAGTGGGCGGAAACCGTGGCGACTGATGTTCCAGCGTTGGCAGTCAACGCAAGACTTGACGACTTCTTGAGCTTCTTCTCGGAGGTTCGGCCAGGTGAAACCTTGGTCGTGGATGCGTCAGACTATTGTCTTGGCGCCAAAGTGAACGAGGAGGTGGGCCTTCGCGAGGAGTTCTTCACGTTCTGACTCAGGGGCAATGACGAGGTTGATGTCGTCCAGAAGTTGCAGTGCACGGTTGGAGGCAATGCTGGGTTTACCGGTGGTGGATGGAGATGAAGGTGATGCTGGTGGTGCCGAAGATGAGGTTGATATTGATGGTGCAGCTGAAGTTGGGGTTGAAGCTGATGTTGTGGCTGACTTTTGCTTGCGGGCTGGTGGGTCCTCTGGTTGGGGAAGAGCGGCACGGTATTTGTATTGGATGCGGGAGAGGGCATCAGGAAGGATGTTGAGAATACCAGGTCGGTGTCGAACTTCGAAGGAATAGTCAAGGATGACGTCGAGCCAGCCGCAGAGGAGGACACTAAGTTTCTTCTGAGAGAACATATAGGTAAGTGCAGCATGATCGGTGAAAACGACAGTATCAGCACGCCCGTAAATGTGATTGTGGAAGCGAAGAAGAGCAAAAACAATGCCGAGGAGTTTCTTCTTTGTTGCCGAGTAGTAGACGTTGCTCTCGTGCAGAGCCCTTGCAGCGAAGGAGATGATCCAGTGATGCGGTGAGAGGGCGACGTCTGGTTCCGGGGACTGATAGAGCACAGCTCCGAGACCGTGGTTGGAGGCGTCGGTGGTGATGAAGAAGGGCTCCGAGTAGTCTGGAAGGTGGAAGAATGGAGAAGCAGAGATGGACTTGCGGATGGCGTCGAATGATGCTTGGTGGATAGGGGTCCAGAGGTCTTCAGTGATCACCCTGACGTTCCGGTACTTCTCTAGGGGAGCGGCAAGCTGAGCGTAGTTCAGGATGACTTCGCAGTAGTAGTTGAAGAGTCCCAGGTATTGCTGAACTTGCTTGCTGGACTTTGGGCGATCCCACAAATTGATGTTCTTCTCCTGGAGGCGTTCGGCGTCGATGCGCATCCCGTGTTTGTTGCAGATCCAGCCAAGGAGCTTGATTTCGGTCTTGAGCCAGATGCACTTCTTGGGTCGGATCTTGAGGTGAGCCGCCGTAAGACAATCCAAGATTTGGATGCAATGGTCCGCATGTTCATCGACCGTTGCTGAATGAGTGGTGAGGTCATCTATGTAGTTGAGAAGGAAGTGGTCACAGTCATCAAAGAGACGGTTCATAACAAACTGAAAGATGATGCCGATATTTCGAAAGCCCCAGATGGCGCCAACAAAGACATAGCGAACACCCTTCCAGCTAAAGGAGGTGACGTCCTGGTACTCGCGTGCGATTGGGAGTTGGGTGTAGGCGGAGCGGAGATCGATTTTGGAGTAGACGCTGCTGTTATTGACTGACCGAAGGATCTCGTGCGTCTTGCGTGCCTCTGCTTTCATTAGTACGGTGACTTTGTTGATGCCGCGGGGGTCGATGCAAACACAGAGTTCGGTGAAGCGGTCTTGGAAGTCGCGCTTGGGTGCTCCGGTAAGTGGGCTGTTCCAGGGTGACCATCCGTATCCCTTCTCGATGACGCCTTCTTCAAGCCACTTCTTCACTTGATCGTCGAACTTGGTTTCGAAATGCTTCGGAATCGGGTATTGCTTGCAATAGACCGGCTTGAAACCGTCGACGAATTGGAAGGTGATCTTGGCGTAAGGGAAGTTGCATCGTTGATTTGGGTCCAGAGCTACGTTGGCGTCGATATGAGGTTGAATCTTCTCCATGAAGCGTTGACGTTCTTCATCAGAGATGGGCTCGGCGTCGGTGAGGTTGATGTGGGGGGTCTTCTGGTCGGCTTGCACGGGCTGAGATGGCCGGTGAGGGAGGTGAGTGGCGCAGAGGCCGGTGATCCCAAAGCCGAGGGCGGACATATGGTCAGTGCCGATGCTGACTGGGTGTGAGAGTGAGTCCGAAATAAGCAAGGTGATGGTGATCTTGTTGTTGCCGGACTGAAGAAGAACGGGCTTCGTGATGTTGAAGGTGCTGATGGTTTTCTTCTTCTTCCAGTCATCGACAGGGACGACTACTTGGGTGTTGGTGTAAATGCCAAAGTCCTTTGCCGTCTTGGTGGTTATGAGTGTGAGTTGGGAGCCTGATCAGGGATCAAACCTCCGACCTCCGGTCCAAGCTGCAACACAAGGTTAGGCGGACACTCCTCCGCTTAACCATTACACTACAGCACTCCTTAGCAACACGTCGGGGCTGCAGACACAATGGGGGACAGATAGGCGAGGACGAAAAGGTAAACAAAAGAAAGGAAGGATGGCAAGGGCGTTGCTGAAACAGCGGGCGGCGCACAAAGGAGAGATTACCCGTACATAGCGGCAAGGGAGAAGGCGTACAGGGGGGTATTAGCAATAAGGGATGAAACAGTGTAGGAAGAAGAAAGAAGAAAAGAAAGGAAGGAAAGGAGAAGTTAGGATTATCTATATATAGGGGAGTTAGCATGCATGTCTCTGTTATAGTTATGCTACTGTTATTGGTATGCTGTTATAAGTCGGATCAATATATACTTAGTATCAAAGGCATTTTATTTTCCACATTGGCGCTCTATCTATCCTCTCTACCCTCTCTCTACGGATCTATCCAAGTCCCAACATAAGTATCTTACCAGCTACAGAGGGACTCTATCTCTCTATCTACTCTAAGCTCGCGTCTACTCTAAGTTCTCTATCTAATCTGCCTACATCTGCTTGATCCATCTAAGGTTACCTTCGACCACAGTCAGCGGATCCCAGCAATTCCTCGGGTTCTCGTTGGCGCTCTGAAAAGCAAGTTCAGATCAGTGGTAGCAGCGGTCAAACGGTACCTTACCTTACGCATCAAGAATCGAACTAGGGCGGGATCGAGTAGCCCTCCCAAGATTGCGAAATTTTAAAGCCAAGAAAGTGGTCAATAGGAAATCTTCAAGCATCGTCAAGTCTCTCCTGTCTCCCCCTGCCGCACAAGACACCACACCCCCAAGCACGTCTCCCACCCACACAGCTCACCAACAAGATGGTCAACACCCGCACCAAGAGGTCCTACGCCTCCCGCGCCAAGAAAGCTGTCACCCTCGAGCAACTCCGCCGAAGCCCTTGCGTCGAAGCCATGAAGGAAACTTCGCAGGCCTCCGCGGGCGAAACATTGTTGCCGGATGACCGCCGAACCTCCTGCCGAAGACAAAACCGTGGCGCGCAGAGATCGCGATGCTGGGGAGGGATGGTCTGCCATGGGTAGAAGGACCGGAACCGCCCAGAAGAAGAAAGCCGCGGTCGGGCGCTCAGCCGCCAAATCCACCAGTAAGGCGACCTTGCAGGGCGACGACGAAAGTGGTGAACAACTCCCCATCCCGCGTATCATCTTCCCCGCGGATGAAGCTGTTCCGCTCGACGAAGAACTTGACGGCAAAGAGCGCGCGAGGGTGGAACGGTATCTGCAGGAGCGTTACAATATTGCGGTTAGGGTCGACGAGAACGCAATTGTCAAGCACGCGGGGCAGACTCTGGGGTCAATGGCTCACCTTATCAATGAGAACGGCGTGTTCTCCCCCATTGAGGACGTCGCCGACTATGAGTATCCAAAGGACCGCGGATACTTCGAATACGGAAAAGATAAGGGGAAGAGCACGGCCTATATTGTGTCCGACTCCACAGCCGTGCCTGCCGTAGTCTCGCCCACTGCTCTTGCCGCCGAACCACGCCGCCCTAAGCCGTTCCGCGAACTTATGCTTGAACCAGAGGCGCACACCATAGGGGGGCAAATGTTCTGCAGACGCTGTTGTCTTGTCGGACATTTCCGTAAGGATTGCAAACACTTATCACGACCAGATACTCCTTACGTCCCGAGCGCCGTCCCGAACAAAAAGTTCTTTGGAAAGTCCATTTGCGACAAATGTGGCAGACTCCACGAAGCCGACATCTCCTGCCATGACTCCCGGCAGTGGACGCCGAAACCGACGACTCCCCGTTGCAATGATGCTGGTCCAACGGGAGGGAACGCATCTCCGATTGGCAAAAGGCCCCGAGAGGAAGACATTGACAAACAGCATGTTCCGGCAAAGAAGTTCCTAAACTACCTGTTGGGAAACGGCCAAGCCAGCGACCAGTAGGGGCAGTCGCGCTGGCTAAGACTACCGTCCCCAACTACGAAGATGTTGCGGTAAAAGTTAGAGACCTCATCCAAGACCAACTTAAACCTCATCGCTGGCAACCCCCTACCCAAACACCCACAACACATACCGCCAAGATCCTCTCCTTCAACATCGACGGTATCATGCGTTTTCTTTGTGTGTTGGGCACTAAGACTGAGCTTACGGATGCACCGCGGAAGATGCTGCTTGAAGCCTTCCTTGACGCGACCGTTGTTGTCGCAGGCAATTTCAACATTGCCCGCGAACGCGTCAACGTTTGGCACCCAACCAGGTACAACCACCTCTCCACTTGCCTTCCCCACGAGCGAGAGTGGTTCCGTGACTTCCTCGCCAACACCGACCTGGTTGACACCTACCGCAACTGCTGGGTCCGCGGCAAGTTCACCTGGTTTGAGCGCTGGAAAGGGTTGCCGCCAAATCCGGAGATTGGTCTTCGCGTCGATTATATTGTCACCAACTCCTTGACGCTGTTGGTCAGTGCCGATATCCATGATGACCTTCTTGAGCTCTCCGACCACTGCCCTATCTCTGCTGAGGTTGTGGTGGAAAGCCTGCGTCCAATCTCCGTTGACCCTCTTGATGCCCCGTCACCACAGCATGTCACTTCGTTCAGCAATGGACTTCTTCTCCATGCGAACGGATCGGGAAGTGTCCAGCCAGGGCGCACATTCGTCATCCAAGCGCCTTTGACCCTTCCCCTTCCCAAAGATGGTGACCTCCCTGACGTGCATCTTAACGACCGCCTCCAAGCGCAGGGTGCTGTCCTTGTCAACGCCGTCGCGTTCCGCCGCAACCAGACCGTTACCCTCCACATCCGCCACGACAGCATCGAAAACTTGCACTTCGCTACGGGTGACGTTGGTGTTTGGATGGACAAAACCCCTTGATAACAACTTCGGCATTGTTATGGCTGCTACAGATCGTGGCGAACAATAGATTCTGGTGGTTTTCGTACTTGATCTGGACATTTTACTTGGCGGACTGTGGTGATTCTTAGTGGTATTTTAGAGCAGCGATTGTGACTGTTCTGGGAGTGCTGTCGCCACCAAACACATGTGAAGAGATAGCAAATTGCGGGGACAGAATATGATGCAAATACGGACACTAGGACGTCTGTTTTGGAGTGGAAAGCGTCCCTCCAAAGTTCAAATCTCCGGCGGCGCTCCGCTATGGCACATGGGTGGGACAAAAGTTGGGACAACTTCGGACAAAGAGGAACAACGTTGGGACAAACGCGGAACACGCTGGACAAGGAGGAACACACAAATTCAAAAATCAATCTTTCAAAATCGGGCTTAAGGGGGGGGGTGACAACCTTTTTGCAAATTGCTGTAAGGAGAAATATATGATCGAAAATGACAGAGCTGCATTTCTCCGTTTCGTAGAAGACAGTTGAGCCGAAACATATGCCTCCAAGAGACCAGAATCTCGCCAAAATAGCTGAAACTTTGCAGCATCCTGTCTAGCCTTGCACCATACGGATGGAAGACGTACTGGAACCACGACCTTGAATCAAATGGAAGCAACGGCGTTTGCACTATTGTACGGAGCCCACTTGCCGATGGAGCTCGTATCCATATCCCCGACCACCCTGGTCGCTGCCTGGTAACAGAACACGGACAAGTGTCCATTATCAACGTTTACACGCCAAATGGAACGAGAAACCAAGAACGCCACGAAGCAAAACTCGATTTTCTGCAGAAATTGTATGATCTACGTAAACTCCTTTGAGAGGATGGAAAGAAAGTCATCATTGCTGGTGATATCAACCTCGCATACCAAGAGATTGACACCCATGACCCTGCGTTTTGGGAAGGAATCTCCGGATTTCGCCCAGACGAAAGGAAGCTGTTCCAACAGTTTATTGAAGACGGAATGGTTGATACTTTCCGCTCATGCAATCCACATGCACCAGGATTCACCTGGCATGACATGAGACAATCCGCACGGACCACGGGCGTAGGATGGAGAATCGATTACATTCTGATTGACAAAGAGCTGGTCTCCTACATATCAGCATCCATCACGGAAGAAAAACTATCAGATCATTATTCCACAAGCCTGAAGTTTGCCCTACGACCCAAATACTTCTGTTTAGAACCACCAAAGGATTTTCCCATCCTACAGTCAATTGCCGCTATGAGAAGTAAGGAAAGGATAGGATTTGATATCCCGCTTTTCCAGGATAGAAAAGAAGAAATCCGCGAGAAACAAGAGAAAGACCCATTGATTGGAGCTGTAATTCGATACTGCAAAGGCGAACCACTCCCCGAAGATGAAAAACTCAGGAAAGATGTACTCAGACTCGCGAAAACAACCATCTATTACAGTGACATCCTATTCCGAATTGCCGTACCTGCTCGGAACACTGCAGAAGGACTACCCACTGCTCTACAGCTATGTGTTCCAGATGGCCTCCGACGTGAATTCCTCGAGTTAGTACATGACGACATGTTTGCAGGACACCTTAAAGGTGATCGACCCCGATACCGGCTCAAGGAAAGAGTATGGTGGCCTACCATGGGTATAGATCTAACCAACCACCAAAACTCTTGCCACGAATGTGCAAAGATCAAAAATCCGCAACGAAAACGACAGGGTCTACTAAACCCAGTCCCACGACCACTATTGCCTGGAGATCGAATCGGCACTGATATCATTGACCTGTCCAGCACCCCGTCCGCAAAAGGAAATAAGTACATCCTGGTTGCTACAGATTACCACACAAAATGGGC
>JADGJF010000237.1:0-27140 GCA_027596845.1 Quaeritorhiza haematococci | reverse complement strand
GAGAAGTGGTCGGGAGTGGGGGTTCGAGGTTTCGGGTTGGATTCGGAGGTGGAAGTCGAGTTGTTTTTCGAGTTCGCCTTGGATTTGGATTTGGAACTGGGTTTGGGGTTGTCCTTCTCATCTGCTTCCGAGGGTTTGGTGTCGCGTTGGCGCCGTTTCTTATTTTTGGCGGATGAATTCTTGGGTCGTTTGAGACGCGGGATACGGCTCGGTTGTCTGGAAAGCAACTTTTTAGACTTATTTGAAGTCCCGGTCTCTGCGCCATCACTCTCTTGTTCACTGCGTTCTTCTTCACTTTCGCTACTCCCACTCTCTTGCTCCTCCTCGTCATCCTCTTCGTCCTCAACAGAACTAACATCGTTCTGGTCATTTTCGGTTTTGTTACGGGGTGTACGCTTTGCCTTGGTCGATGTTTTGGATTTGGTGCCAGAACGGCGGTGGCGCGTCGTTTTGGGAGGTGAGTCAGAATCGGCTTCAGGGGCTGAGTTTTCGTCCTCGGTTTCTGATTTTTCATCCTCGGTGTTGGAGGCGGAGGGCGTGTGGTGTGCGGCAAATTTTCGGGGGTGTCTGCGTTTCTGTCCAGCGTCAAAATCAAAAATGAGCGTGGAAAGAGGAGGAAAAACAAAGGAGGCGGATAGTCCGGGACTGTTACCTTTGTTGTGTGGTTGCGTCCTTGGCGACCGGTCTTGTGAGATCGCAGTGAGGTTTCTGAAGCTGATCGGCTTTTCAAGGGGTCATGTCTAATATCAAAGAGCGGAGCTATGAGAACAGAGAGAGAAAGGAAGAGAGAAGGAGTGGGTAGAAAAACAGAGAAGACAGTGAAGTCCCTACCGGACGCTTTTTCCCTTCTCATCCAAGGCCTCCTTGCCTGATTTTACATCTTTATCGACTTGTTTGTCGTCGGGTACCTTTGAAGATGTGACAGGTTGGGGCCCCGATGCAGTAGGTATGGAATTCCCTGCTGGGTTTTGTGGAATTGGTTTTGATTCACCTGGAACAGCAAAACGAGGGATGTTGAGGAAGGTTGAGAAAACGCGTCCAATGTTTGAATGATTCGAGTCGCTCAACTACCGCTCGCGCCTTCTCCCTCCCCCCAAATCATTCACAATGTCTCATTTACCTGGTGGCGCGGCTATAAGGGCGTTCACTTGACCCGGTCTTATTGCCTGCGGATTCTGCTGACCAGGTGGATTCATCATCGGCCTCACACTCCCATTAGGTCTCGGAATAGGAGGCTGCTGCGGTCTAACGGCCCCAGTAGAAACAGGGGCGCCCGGCCGCACAGCACCCGTCTGAGTTCCCTGCAAAGGATTTGGGCCTGCCGGGGGTCGAACACGCGGTACAGCACCACCATTTTGAGTTTGCGTTGGGAAGGGGGGGCGGACTTGTCCCGGCGGGGGTGGTCTTCCGATGTTCATGGCGCTTGAAGGGACGACCTGCCCATTTGCGTTTGGAGGCGGGCGAGGAGGTCGGATTGGCATTGTTGGTCGCACCTGTTGTTGTTGAGGTATGGTGGACGGGGGAGCGGTTGAATTGTTTGTTGGTGGAGCGAGTTGAAGTGGGGCTTGGGATGCCGGTGCATTGTTTTGATTTGGTGGTGGAGTGGTTGGAGCAACGGTTGTTGTGCCGGCTTGTGCCGACGGACTTTCTGTGGATGGATTTGATTTGATTTCATCGGATTGGGAAGGTTTTTGCGTGTTTGGCGCCACAATGGGTTGCGAGACAGGTATGTAACTGGTTTGTGGCGAGATGGTGGTGGTCGCGAGTTGTGGTGATGCCTTTTCCGATTCCTGTTGCGATTTGGGATCTACCGGAGGAGTGGTGGTGGCATTTGCACCGACTGATGTTTGGACAACCGCAGGTTCAACTTTGGGTATTCCAGCGTCCACCGTTTCAACAGTTTGGGGTGGTGCCATTCCATTTTTGAGTTGATCCTGGTCTCCTGCTGTCGCTTTCGGAGCACTTAGTGATTTGAGTGAGGTATCAGCTGCGACATCGGCAGGCTTTCCTTGCTCTACCACAGTTGGAGCGTCCTTTTTGGGTTCTGGCTCTAGTACTGGAGATGGTGATGTTGGTGTATGGAACTCTGTTGGTGACTTTAGCGATTTCAAGTCGTCGGAGACCGGGGCGGCCGCCGATTTTGCTTCAGTAGAATCATCAAAAAGCGGTGGTTTGGGTTCGACGGAGACATGGTGACCCATGGCTCATTGATTGCGTTTTCCGTGAATTATGAGCTTACTATTGAGGCGCGCGATTTCGCGTTTCCAGATGCCAGAATTTCGGGCTTGTTTTTGATTTGTTTAGTGACTAACTTTCTGCGTTTGGATTGTTTGTTGAAGGGCTGATCATTGATAGGTACGTGTTTTGTTGATCCGATCTTCAACCCTGTAGAGTTTTAAGTTAGGACGAGTTCGCCCCTGTCAACGCCGATCGTTACCTGAATGGAGGGTAATTCGCAAAAATGGTAATATGTGACATGGTGCGCTTACATTCCGTTCGTGACGACAAGTTCTCAGAAAAAGTGCTTCATATTGCTGTTGTCGACCATTAATCATGGATTTTCATGGGTGAGACGTTAAAACTCATTTATGTGGAAGGATTCGTCACTTGGTAGGAAACCGCCCAAACTTTCTTTGCATTCTGGGTAGACAATAGTCACAATATTGATGATGCTTGCGTTTCATTCGAATATGGTTTTTTTCTTTTTTATTCCTTTCACTAGTCTACGTATACGTAAAAGCGGTTGTGTGCATTTTCGATTTCAGTTACAAGATACACAGGAAATCCTTTCTAACACTAATAGGGAAAAATGAAACTTCAAACGGGTAAACCAAAGTCCTGTGACAGGCGATTTACGAGCCGGACCGGGCTGCATTTGCAATATAGTCCTTGATGAGAGTCGCAATGTCCGCTCCATGAGGCGTGTTGAAGACGTATTTGGTACCTGGTGAATGAAATAGGCAATACCATTAATCGACCGTGTCGCTTTGATTGCCTGGATTATGGTTGCTGCGGGGATTCGTTGGACTTACCATTTGTCAAACTGTCGGTCAACAGTAGAATACTCTTAGGTGACGGTACGTAGCTGACGATCTTGGCGAACTGATACGTCACCAATGGTTCACGTTTGTGTCTCGCGAGGATGTGTACACCTTCAATATTGACCGCAAGCCAGCACTCAACCGGAATCTCGTTGGTGTAGGTTTGCTGCAATCGAGGATGAAGATTAATACGATTTGGAGGGCAAAATACAGGCCGAAAACAAACTAGAAACAGCAGCTGGTCTATTTGGTCTCCTCGTGAAGTTAATGAAACGCATACCTCAACGTCAAATATCGTGCTTCCATAAAGCGGCCAGCTCCTCATCACGTCCATCAAGAGCGTGTTTGCCTCTTCGATGGTTTTGCCTCTTAGAGAAGCGTGGCGGGCCTCCACCTCCAGATCGACATCTTGCCGTGAGCTAATGCGCTTCGGAAGCACTTTCGATGCTAACTCCATGTAACTACGGAGACATGATATCGCGTGAGAAACCGTGCCGGCAAACGAAATCACCAATCATGAATTTCAAAAAGAAAAAGGCACGTACTTAATCCCTTTCCGGCCCATAGAATCACCATATAGCACTTGTGCCATTGCCGCTGTGACATAGATAGCTTGTTCGACTTCCAAAGGGAACATGTCCTTCTTCATATCTTCCAAAGCCTGTGTGTCCATCGAGATTAGTACGGGTTTCTTTTCTTCATGTGGTCAAGCAACGAGAATTCACGGATTTACCTGTGCACGCATCAAACTCTCCTCCATGTCGGTCTTGCACGGTACACGTGCATTCAGGAAGAGCCGCTTTTTGAATATGAATTGGACTTTTTCCTTCGAATTGGTTTCTTTCGCTTGGTATTCCCATTTGAAAAGGAGGTCGGAGAGCTTTTCGTCATCGGAGACAGCTCGTTCTTTTTTGTGGAGGAGGATTTAAGGATGTTGATCGCCCTGTTATTGTGTGTGTCCCGAATGCTCAAAATGTATCCTGCAATCGTATCTTACCATGCGTTCCGAAAACTTCGAATAAGGAGAATCCTGTGGTACCTTTCATCTTTGTTTTCTCGAGCAAAAGCGCTATTTGGAGGGAGGCAACAGTTAGTCAATTTTTAAGTGACGAAGTTGGCAGGGAATCTGAGATTTCAAACCGTTAAACTCACCAAAGACTTCTTTGGCTGGAGCAGAAGGTTCCAGCGGGATCGCACGGAATTGTCCATCAAGGAAGTAAACCCGTACTCGGAGAGGGCTGAGTTTCTGTTTTGGGAAATGGAAAAAGTGTGAGTTTCACTCCCCATCCGAATATCAAAAAGGATGCATTCGTTGTAGGATCCGGACATTACCGTTGCAAACATTATCTCGTCGCAACTAGGTGGAAACTTGCGTGATGCTTGAAGGGGGAAAACGCAAAAGAAGTATTGATGAAAATGGGTGAAGATTGGAGGCATTGCTTACGATACAGTCAGTGTTTATTACATACTGGATGATGCGAGTGTCTTCTGGAGGGTTTTGTAGCAGAACTTTGCGTGCGTGCTTTCTTCTCTTCGCGGCTTTCTAGAGCGCGCATCTACCACGCTGTATCTAAAAACAGGAAAAACGAAGCTGTAAGCACCTTCTGATTTGGAAATGATATTTTGGAACATACTCGACACCTACTTCCTCAGATGCGACTTCAAATACTCAAGAACTTCGCCGGTTGGTGCAATCACTCCAACGCAAATGGCCATAAATTTCCAGAAGGAGAGGACCTGTTGGCTGCAGTCGAATGGAGTCTTTCAGTTTCATTCCGCCGTCAAGAAAATCCGGCACCAGAACGACAAACTACCTGTCCTCTTCAGGGTGATCTGTCGTGCATTTAATCAGCTGGAGATAAAGTTCGTTGACAAGCCCAGGAACCTCGATGCATCTGGACAAAATGTTTTGGATTGCTGATGCAAAAGGTGCGTGTGGAGGATCGGTCGTTGGGGCATGCAGTGGCAGCACTCCGGCATATGTCAACAAAACTATGTAAGCGAATGGGCATTGCTGGTTAGAAACGAATATGAGATCCAGAATTAGGAATGGGACAAAGCTTAGCGATTTCTTACTCATAAATGTCGTGACTGCCCAGTCCTCGAGCTCTGATGGTCCATTCAGCATCATCAAAGGAGCGGTGATTCTCGCCTGTATGTATAATCGTTCCGTCAGTAACTAAGTCCAAGTCTTCCACTTCTTCAAATTGATGGGACTTTGCAGCCTTACCCTTGAGAACGCCCAATCCGCTTCGGTATACTCCTCAGCACCACTTTCTGCACTCGCCGACTTATCCAACGAAACCATTGATCCAAACTCATCGGTCTCGCTCTCCTTCACTTGACTCATACTCTCAGATTGACTGACAGCAGTTGCGTTCGTCGACGTCATACTGGTAACCGATGATCTACTCTTGCTGAACGAACTATCCTTTGCAGTACTGGAAATGGATCGGATGAGTGTTGATGGCATACTGCTGTCTCTCGAGTTGCTTGAGTTGGATCTTGTTCGTGAAGGTTGGGTGACAGGGACTTTCAGTTTCTTTGAGGCAGATGATGTTCTGCGCGTTTTTGCGTCGCTGGATGGACCGGGACGTCTCATGATGCCGGATTCAAGAAGGGCGGACTTGGCTTTCTGGACGTCCCTGCGGAGGGCGCCAATGTCGAAAAGGTTCGTGTCCTTGTGCTGCGAGAGGTGAGCATACCTGTCAGTCTCACTGTACTAGCCCAACGATAATTTTTATGTGTCATTCACGTACCTTCGCTGATGCTTGGGCCGGGCAGTACTCGCGGATCAAAGCTATGATCTCGTCAGCCTTTTATTTATGAAACTCAAAGCTTAGTCCTCATGTCGCGTGAAAACATACAGATTTATTGAACACACAGCAGAGACAATACTCAACCTGTGGGGATGCGAACGAGTAAACCTCTACTTGATCCGTTTCATCGACGTCACCCTCCTCCGTCTTCACGACTTTGACGGTAATTGACAAAGTATCACCATTCTCCGAGGTGTATTCTTTGATGTTTGCGTACGGTATGAACATGATCGTTTGCCGTTGCTTTTTGTGAATGTAGTCGACTCCTTTGTGCGAAACGGCGAGGATGATGGACTCCGGATGACTCCAGTACCCGCGGTACTATGAATACGAGCAAAACGTTCCTCAATTTAGCAACAATGAAAGACAGGCAGAAGACTGCGGCGTGATGAGTGTTCTTCTTACCCTGACGTTGAACATGGTGGCGCCGTAAGATGAGAACTTTCTGACGCCTTCCATGAAAAGACCTTTTGCTTGGTCGGGAGTCGTCCCTTGCATTTTGATATACTTGTCCAACAATCCGGACACCCAAACTTCTTTTGGTTGGTTGGGGACCAGCCGCGCAGGAATCCAGGATTCGAGCTCTCTCACACTGTACCGAATAGAAAGATTCATGTGTGCGGCAAAAGGTTAGGCTAACTCTGTCTTTCTCACGGAAACCAAAAGAAAGAATCAAAATAAAGCGGGATGCAAATTCCTCGTCTTCTACGCACAACTGCTGTCCAACGATCTTCTTGTCCTCATCACCGAAATGGACGTACGCCCGAATACCGCCAAGCTCCATAGCCTGCTCATCAGTCATCGGGTGCCAATCACGCATGATTTCATCAGCCGCTTGAGCGTACAGCATATTTAGCTCGTTGTGGTCCAGAGCATCGTCCAGGGGATTGCGGAAGATGCGTCTCTTGAAGATGATCTTCAGTTCCTTCCTTTCGGTGAAGTTGACTGACACTGAAATAATCGGCGGGGGTTTAGTAATTTGGGAATGTGACAGTTGAGAACAATGAAGTAGCTCGAAGGTTACCTGGTGATGATGCCGCAACAGCAACCTCCTTCTTTTTGCCGAACAGTCCTGTTGAAGGCTGTGCAGCTTGCGACTGAGGCTGCCCCTTATTGGCAGATTCCCACGCAGACAATACATCGGCAATGTAGTCGCTCGCTTTGATCAAGCGTTCTAGAAAGGACAAAGAAGAGTTTTGGAGTGAAAATTCCGATCACGTAAAACGGGGACCATTCTTGGGATGCATACCTGTGCTTCCTTCCAATTCAAACAAGGACCACCCGGTCTGCTCCCGGAGTCCCGAATGCCGTGCAAGTTCCTTCAAGATCTCCATGCCAGTTGTAGTCGGATTGATTTCGATGACTTTGATGTTCCCGTCCAGGAAGTGGAACTGACAGGACATTGCAGCACCATTCTGATTTCCATGATTTCCATCATAGGTAGCGAGCATGTGTTAAAAGATGACGGACAAAGTATGAGGTCGAATGATAGCGTGGCAATTCAGTGAAAGATATGGAAACCGATATATTACCTTCAACGCTTGAAATTCAGCCAGCGAGGGCGGCCTCTTGCGGGGGCCGTGGAGCCTTGCTCGGCGCATGAAATCAGCCGTCATGACAGCCATTTTCTTGATGGGTGATCCCTCTATAAATTCACCGAGATCTTAGTTTTGTCGAGAAACAAGACGGATTGGCCGCAAGTAAAAATGACGTAGGCACCACACATACCCATTTTCTTGTATTGTTCGATCGTGCGTTCAATGAAAGCTTGGAAGAATTTGCTGAAGAACTTTTTTCGATGAAAAAATCAGAGCAGTAGTGGGGTCAGTGGTCTCTCTCGAATGGAAGAGTGCTAACAGAAATACACCGAAAAATTGGCTCACTTTGCTGGCCGGCAACGTTGCTGCAGCGATCATCAAAGCATGCCATCCATTGAAAAGAATCGTATCCCATCTGCGAAAGAAAATCGCATGCCCAAGTCAGAACAACATCTCATCCCATCAATCCTAAAAAGAAACGCCATCAACACAGCTTACGTTTTCGGGACATCCTTCGGCGTCGTCACCTGCTTACACATCTGAACCAAAATCTCATCACGAAGCTCAGGCATTTCAATGCCGATGGCGATGATTTCGTGAAGGGCTTGGAAGGGGTCTTCGCCTTTGCGAACGTTGGGTTCCAGGACCTTGAAAAGCACTGAGGGACCAATGGGCGTTTTCTTCGTGAGTTCTGATAAACAGGAGAGAACAAAATAATTATAATACGAGATACGTACGTTTGAAGCACTCCACAGCTGAATTGATGAGCTTCTCTTGGCGTGGCAGCTTGTGAAGACTTGAGGATAGGGGATTCTAAAGAGAAACTCAATGTCAGCGCGATTGTCGTGTCCGTCCGAGCGCCCTTTACGTGCAAGAAGCTTACCTTGGTGTACCGGAGGAGGTCATCGACATCCACAGTTTTGATCTTTTGTGTGAGCTTCGATAGCGTGCCGGCCTTTTGTACTTGGGTCTGGAGGGACAGCGAAATTTAGAGAGAGGTGAATCTCTAACCCTGGGATTTGAAAACGAAGCGGGTGATGACGGGCGAGAATAGGGACGGGGGGGGGAATGTGTGCATACCTCGAAGTAGCGCTCGGCGTAAGTTTGCATAGAACACTCAGCCGAGTTGTAGTTGATGATTTCCTCATCAAGAATCGCCACCTGCAACAATAGAAGTCAATGCCACATCCAAATATCAAATCCAACCCACAAATAAGCATCAAACCCCCAAAACCAAACCCCCACTCACCAAATCCTTCTTCAACAACGGATTCGACTTCATCTGCTTCGGTTTAACCTGTCCCTCCTCCTCTTCCTTAGACTTCTCACCCACTCCACCCTCCACTTTCTCCACCTTCTCAACACCGCCTCTCAACTCCTCCCTACTACCCGACTTAGCCGCTTCCATTGCAAGCTGCTGTCCCTGCTTAGGCGCCGCTGGCGCGGGAATGTCATTGAATAAGGCGTCAATCTCGGAGGTGAGGTTGAGAGCCATACGGACAAGAGCGTCGCTGCCTTTGAACTGGGCTTTGCGTTTGGAGGGGTCGAATTCACCGAGGAAGGAGAACATGTCTTCGACGGCGCCTTCTTCTTTTGTGACTTTCTCTTCCACCTTTTTGGGAAACGCACAGGGAAAGATTTGTCAGAAAATGATGATGCTGAGGGGCCCGATGTGTGTGTACGAGCTGCGGTGCGTTTTTACCTCTTTGAGCAAGTCCAGTTCGGGGATTACAGGCACAAGAGACGCCTGTCATCCGCAAGAAATAGTCAAACAAGAACGAAAACAGTAAATAAATGCTTAATATACTCTCACGCAACATTTCATTGTGAGTACGTTCGCGCAACGAACCTGTTCCACGTGCACGGGTTTGGTTGGTACCGCCTCAATTTCTGCTGCTGCTCCAGGTTGAGCTTTCCGTTCTTGTTCTCCTTTGAGGGTGCGGTAGTAGTCGCGGGCGAACCAGCCGCGAATAACTACATGACAAAACACGATCCGTGGGTATACAATATTAGTCATATCTGTATCGCGATTTCCAACTGCAAGCGGGATATATGAGAAAGATGTTGAGTGCGGTACCTGCTTGGATCTTGACAACAGCTTTGCAAATGCGCACAAAACGGCGCCTGTAGACGAACATTTTGATATCTGCAATTTCAG
The DNA here is from genome assembly GCA_027596845.1 of Quaeritorhiza haematococci. Taxonomy (NCBI): domain Eukaryota; kingdom Fungi; phylum Chytridiomycota; class Chytridiomycetes; family Quaeritorhizaceae; genus Quaeritorhiza; species Quaeritorhiza haematococci. The sequence goes on along the minus strand of JADGJF010000237.1, from coordinate 17,584 downwards.
AAAAAGGGCGACAAGCTGTTAGCAATTCAAAGAACCCCACTATCTTATAATAGTCATATTCGTTTCAACTGTTTGTGATCGCGATGATTCAAACAGAACGCACACTTTTGCAAGAAGAGTGCACTGGACCGTATCTTGCGGTATCGGACTCTGTAAATGTACCCGTGCATGACGCGTTGGATGAGTAAGACTTTGACTTTGAGGATCTCGTCGGCTTTGGCTTGGATTGCCGTCATCTTCAAGCACATATAGAAAAGCATGACTTGATTATTGGTATGCGGGCTGGCGTTGCAAACAGAAGAAAAACGGGGAATCTTCGATCATGATGCGCCACCAACATACCGCTTCATCCCGCATGAAAATCTTCGTTTTCCCACATTGCCATGCATTTGGGGGCAATTTCGCATCGGTCGCGATACCCATCACGATTTTGTCGGCGGGATCTTTGCCGAGGGTCATTCCACTCGGTACCAAGCATTTGAAGCTTTTCATTCCCAAGAAAACATCCATAAAATTGTGAGATAAGGCTGAGAGGAACAAAACCGAATGTGGACCCCAAAAATCATATGAGGGGGGCAACTTACTTTTTGGCGAAGGTTTGGAAGGGAACTCGCATGGGGTACCCCGCCTTTCTGATGCGGATCGTATCCAACATACCAGAGTACCTCAATTGAGCTAAACCAGAAAGAAAAAAAGCGCATCATCAGTCCCTTATCCACATGCACCAACCCCACAGCTCCAAAGCCCAAACCCCCCGCATTCCAATTCTCAATTCTCACCCAACACCATATCCTCATTAAACGAAAACGCCTCCTTCTCAGGATTCGGCTTGATGCACCGAACATAATGAGGAGCGGTAGAAGCCAGAGTCGTGACCAAGGCAGTTAATTGGTTTTTGAAGTTTGTGCCCGCAGTTGTTTTGCCACCGGCTCCGCCTGGTTTGCCGCCTTTGGGTGGTGGACCACCTTTTGATGCGGAACTGCCGGCGCTGTCGGCTTCTTTGGTGGCGAAGATTTTGGATACGAATTTGTTCTGTAAAAAAGAAAGAGAGGGAAAAGAATGGGGTGTGTGTTCAGTTTCGTCAGTTGATGCATTCTTGAGGGGTCGGTTTCCTTGCGTTCAGGGAAATCAGTGAGAAAAAAAGGCAACCGAGAAAACATACCGAAGACTTTTGGAACAGATCGTAAATCTCCTCAGCAATCGCATCTTTGTTCTTATCCAAAAATCCAGCCACCGTGTACATAACCTCCCCAGCGTAATGCTTGATCCCAAACAGCCCCTTCGCCGTCCTCGGTTTAATGTAATATGCATGTTTCCCCAAGGCTTGGTCCATTTTTTGGAGCCAGGAGTCGTCGGTGCCTTTAGGGAATTTGGTTTCTTCGTCGAGGAGAGAGAGGACGCCGGAGGGTTTGGTCTATCGATTGAGAGGAAACAAAATTGATGTGGTTAGGTTTTGAATAAAGCAAATACAGGCAAAATGAGTTGACGCGAAAGGAATGCAGGTGGTAATTGAAGTGAAATGTGGACTTGCCTCAATCAAGTCGAGACACGCTTGATTGTCGGTGAAGGATATTTTGTCCCATTTGATTCCTTCTTTGTCGTACTGGAATCGGATATCTGATGTTAGTGAAAGAGTGAAGACTTTACGTACGCAAGTAAAACTCGCGTTGCGACTGTGTTACCTCTTCCTGCTCAAGTTTGAAGATAAACTGGTTGAAGAACTGTTGCAACTTTTCGTTGGTGTAGTTGATGCAGAATTGCTCGAAACTGTTTGTCTGTGCCGCACGGTAAGAAGGAGTATGGAAATGAAATTAATTTCGTGTCCGATAGCTTCCTTTGAAAGGAGCGCGAAAAGATTAACACCGATTTCGGATTCTCACCTCGAAAGCTATGAGAGAATAGGACCAAGTAAAGACCATATGCATGAGAATGGAGAGACAAAATTCGAACAAAGTGACTAAAATGCAACTCGTTTTACCTTCAAACCCAAAAATATCGAGTACACCGATGAAGTTCGTGGACTTCTCCTTTGCAGTCAGAGAGGTGTTAATGAATTCAACGATACGTTGGAAAAGATTGTCATAGATGGCTTTTGCGATGGAATCGCGATTATCGTGGGCCTGCGTGTACTTTAGTGGCACCAACGTAACTTCCCCACGAATCGTCAACTTCTTATTCACCAAGGCCTCCGACAACCGCGTGTTATCCACAGCCACCAACGCCGAGACTTTCTCCACCACCTCCGGATTCTCAACCTTCACCGAGTCATTCCCATTATCCACAAACTTCACATTCCCCATCCACAAAATCGCCGAAAGCGTCTTAAACAAACTCTCCATATCCCCCACCGCCATATTCAACACCGTCAACGCCAACTTGAGTTTCTCAAAGTTTTTCTTATCGGATACACCGGGGATGTCGATGCACCCACTCTGATTGAGGTAGTTGTAGGCGTCCGGATCTGCGATATTGTATTTGGTTTTCTCTTCGTCGTTCACGCCTTGGACGAGTTCGTAGAAGACGTGGTAGTTGCGTTCAGAGGGGGATTGAACGGCGACACGGGATTTTTCGAGAAGGTAGTTGACGATGGAAGCACCTATGATTTGGCTGTTGCGGTTGAAGAGGACTTGGATGAATTTGCCGAAACGGGAGGAGTTGTTGTTGCGGACGGTTTTGCCGTTACCTTTTGGTGTCAGAACAGATTGATAAGTTTGTGAGTCGCCTCATAGCATTCGCACATGTAGCAATGTGGATTGGGAACATGATTGTCATGATGGGTAGTAAGGTTCAATGATCACTCACCAAAACTCTCCAAAACAGTATTTGCTTCAAGAATCTGTTGCTCCACCCACGACTCCTGCGATGCATTCGACGTAACTGCAGTCAAATACTGCAAGATGAGTTTGGTACTCTCCGATTTACCCGCGCCTTATTCCGTAGAATGCATGACAAAGGGTCAGTATCGTAAATGCGTAATGAGTAAAAGTTCGGGCACTCTTGATGAAACCGACATCGGATGCGCACCTGATTCACCCGAGATGATGACTGCTTGGTTCTGTTTCTGGCTTTTGAGACTGCCGATCGTTGCTTCGGCGATGGCGAAAATGTGGGGAGGGTTCTCGTTTATCCGCTTCATTGTGTAGCGCTTTACCATGGACTGGGTCGGAAGAGTATCGGGTTGTGAAATGAGACCAAGGAAATTATATTGAGTCAAACACGGGGGAAATGGGCGGAAATCAATCTTGTCAAGGAATTCGTGTCGAGAGTACTAACGCTTTCGTAAATCTCCAGCTTTGCGAAAGGATTCATCGCGACTAAGATGGATCCCGTGTATGTCTGTGCAAATGTTGTCATATCAGAGGAAAGAAATGTGCAGAAAAGTAAACGGAGAGGTGAATCAAACGTGTTGACGGCTGCGTTGTGTGTATCATGTTATGCTTTCGGTTCGTACATAGATCTTTTGGCGATCGTATCTTTCCCGAAGGTTTTCCATGATCGCATTTTCGGACAGGTCCGTCAGGGTGGTCATGTCGTCGACCCCGACGACGGCTGTTCAATCCAACACGGGGTGGACCACGGTGTTAGTGCAGGTCCAAAACAGTCAAACAACGCGTCGGGTGTGAGTCACCAACAGTGACATTCGGCAGGCAATACGAACCGTCAAAGGACCCCATCGTGATGAAAACTATGAATGCTGTTCAGCGGTGTTTGGTTTTGAAGGATAGCGCCCTGAAGGATAGGAGCTCAACTTGTCAATCGACTTTCTCTTGTTCGATAGATGGCAAAAATACGTATCCCGTGTACTTATTTCACTCGTAGTTTCAAATATCTACGCAAAAACCAAACAGAAACTGATTCGTATGGTGAAATAAAATACATTTTCGCCCGGTATTTGTGAAAAACCTGGTTGCTAACCCGTTGAGTACCACCATGGAAATATAGAGACGTACCAACCAGGAAATGTTTTGTTTTCCCCCACCAAAAGTTCTTTGTTTACTTTTCAGCCTTTTGGTGCGGCCACTTTCCTTTTTTGGATGTTTTGTTTTTCGTGTGTTTTGATTGGTTAAAATCGATCCCTGGCGGACTTTTGTGTGCTCAGCCTTTTGACAGGTTGGGAGAGGGGCTGCGACTTTGGGAGGGAGACGGACGCGAGCAGGCCTCAAGCTGGGCCTGTCAAATAACCCTCGCAAAAAACGTCAAAGTGAAGGGGAAAGCCCACAGTTTCTAAGTCCTCCTCCCCTCCATTCGCACCAAGACCCAACGAAATGAGCACCATCTTCAGCGGCCACACAGTGTGCATGAGTGGCACGCTCTCAATGAAGCGCGACGAGTTCGCTTCCCTTATCCGGAAGCATGGCGGTACCATATCCTCCTCAATCACCAAGAAGACCACCATCCTCGTTACGACCAAAGACGAGTTCGATCAAGGAACCACCAAGATCACGAAGGCCCTTTCGATGGGGGAGGATGCCTGCAAGATTGTTTCCGAACAGTTCGTTCACGACTGCATCAAAGCAAAGAAGCTTTTAGCGTTTGACAAGTTTTCTTTGGCGGATGATGGTGGAGAAGCGGGAGATGAAGACGGGGAGAGTGACGGAACGGAGGTCGAGGGCGAAGGGAGTGACGAGGTCGCACTGAGTGGTGGGGAGGAGGACGTCCCCATGGACGAGAATATGGAGGAGGATGTAGAGAAGGAAGAGGAGGAGAAGGAAGACGCGAGAATCTTCGACGGGCACACTTTCTGCATCAGTGGCACGCTCTCAATGAAGCGGAACGACTTTGCTTCTCTCCTTCAAAAACACGGCGGCGCGATATCTTCCTCTGTCACCAAGAAGACGACAGTCCTCATAACAACCACGGAAGAAATGGATCAGGGTACCACTAAGACCGAGAAGGCGCTTTCGATGGGGGAAGATGCCTGTAAAATCGTTTCTGAGCAGTTCATTCATGATTGCATCAAGGCCAAAAAGCTGTTGGCGTTCAACCAGTATTCTTTGATGGATGATGATGAAGGCGGAGAACCGGATGGCGAGGACGCGCGGATTGTGGAAGATGGGGATACTGATGTACCAAAACTCCAGGATTCCGACGCCGCGGACGACATTGACGCTGATCAGAATGGTGAAGGAGACGTCGCAATGGATGTCAAGGAAGAGGAAGAGGAGAAGGAGGAAGAGAAGGAAGAGGATGGGGACGCGAAGATGATCTTCAGCGGGCAGACCATCTGCATGAGCGGGACCCTTTCGATAAAGCGCGACGATTTCGCATCCCTTATTCGAAAACATGGCGGTACCATATCCTCCTCCGTAACAAAGAAAACAACCATCCTCGTAACGACCAAGGAAGAAATGAACTTGGGTACTACGAAGATTAAGAAGGCGCTGTCTGAGAAAGCCTGCAAGATCGTCTCGGAGAAGTTCGTTCACGACTCCGTCAAGGCGAAAAAGCAGCTGCCGCTCGAGAAGTACTCCTTGGCGGATGATGGTGGAGCATCGGAAGAGGGATCCGGCCAGGATGAAGACGGAGACGTCGCTATGAGCGACAATGACGATGGTATAAAGGACGAGGAAGGTGGCGACGAGGGTGAGGATGATGAGAAAGAAGAAAAGGAACAATCGAAACCAGCCGCGTCACCCTCACCACGAAAGACACGGAACAAACCCACACCCCCCTCGAAAATCTTCAAAGGCGAGGTGATATGCCTGAGCGGCACACTCTCAATGGCACGAGATCCCTTTGCAGCGCTCCTCCGACGTCACGGGGCAACCATCAGCAGTTCGGTTACGAAGAAGACGTCGATGCTTGTGACGACGGAGAACGAGATGGAAGGAGGGACGACGAAAGTCGCGAAAGCGTTGGAAATGGATGAGGACGCATGCAGAATCGTGTGCGAGGCGTATGTCCATGATTGTATTGCCGCTGGGGAGTTATTGTCTCTCGCCGAGGATGACAACAGAGATATATACGACCTTAGATGGAAGTATGTGCAGACAGGTGATGATGAAGATGGTGTCGGAAGTGGCGAAGATGCTGCCGAGAATGAAGACGAAGATAGGGACGACGAAGAGGAGGAGAAAGGTGGTCAGATTCTCGAGGGCCATGTGATTTGCATGAGTGGGACTCTGAGTAAAAAAAGAGACGAACTGGCCGCCCTTTTCGAAATTCACGGAGCAACCGTCAGCTCGAGCGTCACGAAGCAAACAACTCTGCTGGTTACGACTCTAGAGGAGGTCAAAAAGCGGACAGAGAAGGTCAAGAAGGCGTTGCGATGCTCGGACACGTGCTCCGTTGTTTCGGAGGATTTCATCCACGATTCAATCAAGAAGGCGGCTTTGCAGGATGTGGATGATTACCTCCTAATTGGAGGCTCACAAGCACCGACCCAGAAAGTCAACGGCAAGCGTAAAAGGCCCAATCCAGACGTGGATGACGAGGAAGAGGATGCGGAAGAGCACGACGACGGCAGCAACGACGAAACCCAATCCCCGGCAAAACGTCAGAAATCCCAACCCCGTGCAACCACCACCAAACGCGCTGCAGCCTCCAAGAAAAGACCACTCCCCAAAACGACCAAAAGCCAACAAGCGGCCCCCACGATAAAACGAAGCGAACTCAAATCCGATTCCATCGTCGTGCGGTGCCTTGTTGACGACAGCAAGGTTCGAGTCCGTGTCATGAGCCCGAAGGAATATAACAGGGATTGGAATGTTCAGTTTCCGCGAAACTTGAGACAGGATGGTGCGGAGTATGTCGTTGATGGGGTGGTTAGTACGGGGAAGTTTTACAGAGCGACTGGACGGATTCGTCGGATTGTTTGATTCTTTTTCGGGATTGGAGCCGAGGGGACTTCCAAATTGCTCCGAAATGAAGGTGTACAAATAGTAAATTGAGTTGAGTTATGAATTGAGTTTTGTATCTTTGTTTATGTTGCCGTTGTGAGAAGCCTCTAGAGGCAGCTTTGTATGGACTATGACGCATATTGTCTTGGAGCGGTTCGGCAAATTTACTGTCGAATCGGACGAAATTGTATGATTCGGTGAAACTTCGCCTGGCATTTGCATCTGACTGAATCTCCGCCAAAAGTCTATTTCCATTATGTGCGTTCTGGCAACCTGAGTGGTGCATGAGTTGTTGCATGACCATGCTGCCCCCCTCCGCCCCCACTGTTTCCCTTCTATTTTGGAAGGAGCTGACATGACGGCACACTGTGAACTGCGGTGGGCGCAGCAGCGGTATTGAAACAACGCTCTGAACAGCCACCAGAGTATGACAATCTCCGAATGTTTCTCGGATTCCTTCCCGATTTGATCTCTTTACAATCTCTTCATGGGTTCACGGCGGTTTACGGCTGCACCCGCTGCACATCATTCGAACGTATTTGTGCGCTCTCGACGGTAATTGGTTACCCTCCCGATTTGCCTGGTCTGTTCATTGGACATCCCTGGGCACGCCTTCCACCAGCCCTCCACTCCACACACACTCCCACCTGCAGACCCCTTAGCCTCCGGTTTCAAACACCGATACGGGAAAAAGATCAGCGTTATGGACTTTCCCTCTTGCTCTTCCATGAATTCATGATGTGATGGTGGCCACAAAACTGACCAAGTTCACGACTTTACTGCATCTCTACCGCGCTCTCACTTCTTAGATTTGTCACCTGGTGTGTTCGTTGTTGCCAGAAGAAGATTGATCCGGTGTCCGATACAAGGCACGCCAAGAAGGACAACTGCCGAACAGGAGCACCATCTTCCTCACTGCCTACTCGCACTGAAGACTTCACAAACCTTCCTTCCATCCAGACCAAAGTCAACCGTCCATCCTGATATTTACCTACATTGAAGTCCACAAAAACCCCATTGGGAAGAGCTTATCCACACATCGAGGATACCTTTCATTGTGCAAACGAGCAGTGGTCATCACCAGCTACCCGCCATGTCCAACTGGAAGGAGGAACCGAGCATCAAAGCCGTTATCATCGGCGGAGACATAACCTTGGCAGACGTCCTCGCCGGAACAGCCCCCGTACCCCTCGACCTCGAGTCCTTCCGTGCCTACTGCCGCAAACGTCTTGTCGACGAAAACCTCGAGTTCTGGTTCGCCGTCGAGCACAAGTTCAAGCGGATATCCAACTTTGAGGAGTATGCCGCTGCCGCTGAGGAGATTCATTCGACTTACGTCAAGAATGGGGCGGCAAAGGAGATTAATATTCCGGTGTGGCTGAAGAATGATGTTGAGAAGAACTTGAGCGGGATCAAGTCAGCACAGAAGACAGATACGCCGGTATGTACTGGTTTCCTGAACTTCCCCTTTACCGTCGTGCACCTCATGCGTTAGCATTCTTCCGTGCATCAGTACTAACGTGCATATTCCATGGACTATTTCCATTTCCCCACCATCATCCATATCAGAAAATCGACATCAATCTATATGACAAGGCCCAAGAACATGTCTTCGCCATGCTCAACACTGATGTCATGCCCGGGTTCAAGCACCTTTCTGTACAAAAGCAGCGGCTTCATCTCGCACGTAAAGAAGCAATGTGGTGGAAAAACCCGCCCACCCTCAAGGAATTCTTCTCATTCCCCAATCCAAGTGAGTATCTTCTTCATTATAGTTTGCAAAAGCATTACCTCGACAACCCAAAACCACACAAATCTCATCATTCACGGTCTCGTTTTTTCCCGCGCTTCCACATATATAGTCAACACCGCCGACTCCGTTATCCACTATACAATCACATGCATCTGGCTCCTCGTCGGCGTCCTCCTCAACTACTTCTACGGAGTGAAATGGGTATTTATTCCGTTGACGTACGGTTTTGTGGCGCGAACTTTGTGTGGACCCCGGTTGGACCCGCAGGCGTTTTTGGTACTATTCGTGTTGCGGCCACTTCTTTCGGATAGATGGGAGATACTTCCGACTTCGTTTGTGCCTGGGCCGCCCAAGAGGTATGGCGTCCGCCCGACTCACCTTGCGCTGTTTTGGTTGAAACACAAGTATTAGATTGGGTTTGGTTTGACACGCTTCTGTGTTTTTTTTGCGACCATCACAGATTCGCCCATGTCATCGGTTCCACGTTCGCCATAACAACCACGACGCTCATCTACTGCAATCAGCAAATCCCAGCCTACGCCGTCGCAGGTTGCTTCTTCTGTGCCGCTTTCCTCGGCGGCGCGTTCAACTACTGCATCGCCTGCAAGATTTTCTATTACCTCATGCGGATGGGATTAGGTATGTGCGAAAAAGGGAACGCTCGGAGTCGGATTCCGCTTGTTGCTTCTTTGACTTTAGTCACGAGATCCCGACCTAACAGTCATTTCTTTCTCCACTTTTCATCCTTTCCTTACCAGTGCCCATCAGCGTCTGCGAAACCTGCTATGTCAACTATGTCAAGTACGACGCAGAAAACTCCACCGCCACCGTCGCTTCCGCTGCCTCCGGAGCTGCTCCACCTGTCGCCAGCATGGCGAAATCCAAAGCGAAAAAGAATCAGAGGAACAGCGTGGGCAGCATAGTTTAAACGTGAGGGATTTTCCACAGGGCAATGTGTCGGTTCGAGTTGGAATTCGTGAACAACTTGGCAGACTTCTCGGAAAGTCCTTTTTTCAATGTTTATAGGTGTTTTGTTTTTAATTTTGTGTTTATGGGTCCTGTAACGTACAAATCATCATTTATCCACGAGTTTACCCACTCAACAAAGCATGTTATAGATAGACGAAATGGCGGGATTTGCCGGAGATAGACTCGCCACGACTTATAGATGTTTTTTTATGTTACTATTTTTTATTTAGTTTCGGTGACGGTGTTGGAATAAATTATGTACATGAATAACCCTGTTATCATCCAGTGGTTATTGCGCAAGAACAAATGCACAGCTCTTCGCCTGGATGCACTTGAGTCTCTGACTCTCTGTCTTCCACAAAAGACCACGCCGTGCCTAGATTCCTAGAATGACCTCTCACCAAGAAGGCACACAGACATGTGGGCACCATACTCGGTCAAGGTCTGGATGTCCGAAGTCCATTTTGAGGGTTTCACAGCGATTTCCAAACCGCAACCAAGTTCAATTCAAAAAACGAAGTGAACACAGTTGACAATTCACCGTCGACATCGCAAGTTGTTCTCAAGTTTCCAACAAGGCACCGAGGGTATGGCGCTGGGCAACGGTGAGGCCGTGAGGTCCAAAACACAATCCAAGTCCGCCAAAGGTCTCACAACGAGTTTCAGACCGCAGGCTGAGTTTGAATTCAGAATTCAGAGAACGAAGGTGATCGCGATTCACCGTCGACGATTTCCAACAAAACCTTTCCAAACTTTCATTGTCGTCCACAATCTCTGTAATCAGAGGCACGGGTGTCAGAATTGCACGCACCGCTTCTGACATGCGCGATTCACTTGATGTAAATGTCGCATGGAGAGAGATGAGCTCTGGAAGTCGGGCAACTTCCTGCTTCGAATTCTGTCTTTCGCCTGCGGAGTACCCTTCACTTCCCCCCCCCCCAATATACACCTACTTAGTAATGTGAATGCCAGAGTATCTCGAGTGTTGCCGCTTGACCAAAAGTGGAAGGAAGCCCAGCTTGAAGTGCAAACTTTGATGAATTTCGATTACTATCCATCCTTTTCTCTCAAACTTGATCGATGAAATGCCGCGGCACCGGAAATTGAATCCGATCGCGGCCAAAAGAGGCACACCTTCAATATTGAGGCTTGCCCCAAAATATATACTCGCCGTGTGCCAATTGAAGGTCACACCCCACATAGAAACTTCGTCGTTGCCCCTCCAGCAACTCCGCTTCAGTGTGAGGACCCGATCCAGGCGGCGCCCCAGGGAGAGAAGGTCAAGTTAGTGCGAGAACAAGCAAAGCAAGCACTTACCTTGGTGAGCACTCACCTTGGTTGGCACTTACCTTATCGCTCGACCTGCGACTTGGCACTGATATGGATTTGGGGGGTGAGAGGAAGGGCTCCGTTTTATAGGATTTTGGGCCGACCCAAAATGCGCAGTCGCGGGTCAGGTGGGAGGTGACTCGTTTGATAGTGATCGGGCAGCTGCAGGTGATGGTGGATGTCGGAATATGAAAACTGAACTCCGCACAGTGGCACAGAGCGCTTGCTGGATGGAAATCTGGTTGTGGGTTCCACAAAAGACTCGGACTCGGTTGCTATGGTGAGGACTGGAGACGGTTCTTCTGCTTTCTCGGACGCCCACCTCAGTCTTCTGCATTGAGTCCCTGGTGACGGTTTGAGTCGAACTCTCCGCCTGTTTCGTAGGGAGACACAGCACACGATGGAACCCTTTCCGCGCACCAATTCGACGACGGAGAACTCAACCTCCATCATGATCGCCACGAAAATGTGGTGACGAGCAAAACAAGAACAAGCTCAAGGCATGACATTGTCGCAGAGGCAGAGCGTTTATCCATTGACTGCCAAGGCGACAGTTTCCATCAACACAAAATCCTTCTTTGTTGACTTCGCAGTCTTCATCCAGTGATCGCTTTTGGGAGACAGTTCTTTCTCAGATGAGTGTGACCCAGCGTTGCCGGTGAATGCACACTCCACTGCCCGCGTTCGATCCCTCCGTTTTCTCGTGCGGTCGTTCACACTCGTCAACTCGCTGGAAGACTGCGGTGACCATATGCATGTTCAGCGCAAGCCTGAGGAACTGTATGGGTCGGGCGTCGCAGTGAAGGCATTCACGTCTTCGTTGTTGATGGTTTTCATACACTGGAACGCGTTTCTGTTTCATATTTCCACCTTTTTCTCGTTCGTTTGTCCGAAGCGTATGAAAATCAGCGGCTTGCATGTCGACACCACCTTTTTTGGCCTTGTCTCATCATCTATGACTGAGTCTGAACTGCGTACTTACTGTAAGCCCTGTTGGTGATGTGACGTCGACGGGAGTGACAACTATTTGCATTGCCGTTGTGGTTGTTACATATATGTAGGAGGAGACTGTGACCGTTGCATCATCGATGGCTTTCTTAGCAGTGTTTGTGAGCTTTGAGGTTCGGATGCGGATGATCTAGTGCTCCAAATTCCCACTTCGTTCCGCGATGAGGGAAGGCATCATGACCAAACCCCACGGCTTCCCTCCCCTTAAAGTTTCCGCTCCATGGCTGTCAAATCTTCTAGAGCCAGATCCAGACATCACCAGTCGCGGCACCCGAGTTTTCTCGTGCTTGTTAAACTTTTCGTCCCTGACTGTTCCGCGGGCCAGGATGATAAAAGAGGTCGCTGCAAATATTTAACCTTTCCGTCCAGAACAATCTTTCATCCAACGTCCTGCGCTCATTCCTTGCATTGAACCAGGTCCTTCCAGCTGCAGCTGAAGACAGCGTGAAGTATCTCCTTCCTCCTCCGCTTTTACTCATAAGGTGTTAATTACCCTCTTCCTCCCCTTCCTGGAAGCGAGCTTGGCGGTATCCACATGTAGGATTGGAGTTCATCTCATACAGTTTCTTGACGTCTCCCGGTGGTTTCATTGACCGATGGGTGTCGCAGGATTGCGTCTGAATGATGCGCCAAGAAAGAAAAAGAAACGAAAGGATAGGAAACTGCACATCACTGATGAGAGGCAGAGAGAATCGGGCCTATTGGATGATCCTCGGATGAAAGTGGTCATGACGTTCTCGGCGAACATTTCATGGTCAAATGATGAAGGTGGTGCGGTTCAGTATTTTCCCAGTCTGTCCGATGGCGCTGGTGAGCAACTGCATGAATCGTCCGTCAGAATTCCACTCAGTTTCAATTATTCAAGTGGCCATGGCACAGAGGTTTCGTTCACTTTGGTAAAGGAGAAACAACAAACATCGAGCCGGGTCTGATTGGCAGTCAAATCCTGGGGAAAAGACTCCCGCTGATCAGAACAAAAACAAAACAAAAACCTCTCTACCACATGAACGTGAAGTGAAATTTTGTAATTACAGTAACGAATCCAACAGTCTCTCACCAGCACCAACGATCAGAACGTTTCCAAGATTGTCGAACTCCCTTAAGCTTGATTATAAAACCTCACATGGGTACATTTACTGCAAACCCGCCAGACGCAATCCTCCGAGCGCCATCCGAGTCGATTCAGTGTAACCAGAGGGGGCCATGAAGAAACAGTATCGCTTGTATGTGTTTATTCCGCGTGTACGTGCTTTTGTGTGCAGATAGCGACGGGGTGACTCCTTTTCATTTCAGTCGGATCCCACGAGGGAGGAAACTTTAAAGACATGCGCACTTAAAGTGGGGTTGGAGCACTACACGACACGACCCACGTTCACATCATGCATGGTCGGTGTTGGGAGATGACGTGGATATTGCCAAGCTCGCTTCCGAGACGAGGGTAGGCGGGGTTTGAGGACAATTGAAGGAAAGAATTCGGGTCCATTCTAGGGGACTAACGGGGTAGAGATCGATATCTGACGAGGGATTTTTTCCGACGGAAAGGGTCCGGAAAAGGTAAGCCGCCGACCTCCTTCAGTTTATTATCCTGGGCCTGATTAGTTCGCAGGAACGTCGGGGACCAGAAACACCAAACGTACGAATATAGAGCGACACCTCACGGCACGAGCCGTAGGCTCCCCAGGAGCGTCGCTCAGTGTAGTGTAGATTTGGAGGGGGTGTGACTGGCTCTGAAAGATGTGCCCAAATACGTCCTTTTGCTTTGTACACACTTGGTACATCATTTGGAAAGCTTCAGAGTCTCCAGCCGAAGATGAAGCCATTGGATCTAAAAACCGCTGGAGGAGGAAGTGGGAACCATGGAACAAGACAGCGAAGGATTGCGGTCAAGATGACTTCCTCACAGCATCGATCCGTGCATGGCTCATGGATTTGAAGCGCTTTCGTTGTTATTATTAGTCGTTGCTCAACGTGTTAACCTCTACATCCGTGGCGTGACAGTGTCTCGGGCCAGAACAGTACACCTACTTCAACCCATGATGCCACACCGATCACAAGCTTAGCACGCAGCAGGGACGACCAAATGACATCCGCATCAGACCCAGTCTTATCCGAAATCACAACTACCGCTTATATGCTATCGATGATGCAAAGCCCACAGTGTCTTCATGCATACTCATGTCAGCCCTGAACAACCGCATGGGAAAGGGGAGGGATCGAACGAACGCGGGCACAAGAGTGTGCAATTCACCACGATGTGGGGAAGGTTGGGTTACACCTGTATGGGAACTCACAACTGTCTCCCAAACAATAACTAGTTCAGTCGGTAAGGAAGGATTTCGCGTTGATGGACAGCATCAACTTGGCATTGAATGGGGATTCACTCTGCCCTTTGCGTCAATCACTATGCCTTGAGAAATGTCTTATCCTGCTCTAGAAGAGAGGGAACAGAACGGAATGTATAATGGAAGAAGATTCATAAAAAGCTAGAGGTGCAGAAACTGTGACAAGATGCATGAGCGTGTTGCCGCGTAAGTGAGATACTGTGGTATTCACCACGAGCGGGTTCTTGTTGGGGGAAAGGTAACGTGAAGAATGGCACGCGATGAATTGGAGCGAAAACGCGCCTAAAAGCCCAACTTGAGAGAACCTCTCCACACATTCGCGACATGGACGTCATGTGAATCGCACCACTGCATGTGATGAGCCGTGTGTGTAAGTGCGTAAGTTTCTCTATTTTCAACATACATACGTGCTTCTTATTAGTAGTGAGATTAAAAGCGAGTTAGAATTTTGAAAAGGGAGTGTTGGGAAATTCCGATGGTGAATTGCGATGACTTTGTTTCCAGATTCAAACTCGCTGTGAAACGTTTTGTGTGACTTTGTTGTTCCCTTTACAGTAATAGTTGCCAATGGACACACACCCCACCCGTGCCCGTGCGGCAGCCGTTGGTTATCCGTTGGTCGCCGTGTAGACATCACGGGAAGACATCTGGTTTGTGAATGGGGCGTGGCGTTGCTTGCGGTGTGTTGACGGCCACAGGCATTTTTTGCAGGGACAAGGATCTGGAGCATCTGGACAAGGATCGGCGGTTTCTTCCTTCCCATTTTTGAATCATTTGACCAATTACAGTAAATTTGACCTCGATAGTCCTTGGTTGAAAATTTTTCGTTGAGATTTCATCAACTCCGCCATGAACATACATGAATGAACATGAACAAACATGAACATGATGGAGTTGAAAAGCGACAAGCAGCGCGACAAGATGGAAAAATAGCGCTTCTTTTCGACTTTCAAATTTTCAAGATCCGCAAAATGTCTAAGCATTCACTCATCAACTCCATTTATTTGCCTTGCCGCACTGCACTACACTTGCACTTGCATTTGCACTTGCACTTGCACTGCTTCTCCTTTTCTCTTCTCCCACCACCACACTGAACCACACCGAACTGACATGCATCCCATCCCATCCCATCCACACCACCCTCTCGCACCCTCTCGTGGACTGCTTACGGACTGCTTACAGACTGCTTATAGACCTTGACGGTTTCTTTTCCCTTTCAAGAGCATTCATTCACTTACGTACAATACAAACAAAACGAACGGCGTTTGCACATCTCCCATACACCACACCACCAGCGACACACCACACCACCAGCGACACACCACCAGCAACACACCACCACCGCCGCCTCCATCTATCATTTATCACATCACATCCCCCAAAGTCTTCATTTTACTGTAAAAAGTCCCATTATCGTAATTTCTGACCCGTGTGCGCAAACATCCAGAACGAGAACGACGACAAACCAAAAACACCAAAAAATGGTCCCACTCCGCACTCTCGCAACTGTCCTCGTCGCCGGGGCTGCTGTTCTGCAAACTATGCCCACCGTCTCCACAACCCCCACAAACGACATCCAAGACGTCGGCAAGTTCATGAAATACAAAAACGTCGCTTCCTTATCCGATCCCCACAACCAACAGCCCCTTCGTAAACGCTCTGCAAAGAAATCCACCTCTCGCCGGAGATTGAAGAAGAGGAGCTACAGTAACGGGACCGCAAAGAGGCCTTGCATCAAGAAATCAGAGTACGGTCTGGAAACCACTCCAAAAGCTGGCAAGTACGGTAACTTTGTGCCCACGATCCCGTCCGGTCCCAGGCCTTTCCCCACCACAGTGGGCAAACCTTTCCCGACCGCCACCGCTTACCCGGGCAAGATGCCGTTTTCCACTGCCGCCCCAAAGAAGACCACCACCACCAAGAAGACGACTACCACCACCACCACCACCAAGAAAACCACCACTACAACCACCACCACCACCACACCACCGCCGGAGCCTACTCAAAACTCTTACTTTGATGACCTTCTCGACGTCAAGCCTGCCGAAGAGCCAGTAAGCTTCGTCGACGAGCCCCAACCAGAACAGCAAGAACAACAACAATTCGATGAACAGCAATTCCATGATCAACAACAACAACAACAACAACCCCCCTCATCCTACGACCCCACCCCCTCCGGTTTCGCCCAAGAATGCCTCTCCGAACACAACAAACACCGCCGCACAGTCTCCGCCCCCGACCTCGAATGGGACGAATCAATCGCCTCCACCGCTCGCGCCTACGCAAACCAACTCATCGCCTCAAAAGGCCTGACTCACAATCCGAACCTCGGTGTAATGGGGTTGGGTGAGAACTTGTATAGGAGTTCGGGTCTGGGGGGTGGGTCGTGCTTGAATGCTGTTAATGCGTGGGCGGAGGAACGGGTGGCGTATGAGAGTGCGGGGGCCCCCGCTGATGTGTGCTCGTTTGGGAGTGCGTTTGGGGCGGTGGGGCATTGGACCCAGTTGGCGTCGAGGAGGTCCACGAGGGTGGGGTGTGCGGAGGCGAGTAATGGGTTGGATGTGGTTGTGGTGTGCAATTATAACCCGGCTGGTTAGTCATCTACTTTGTTTTTGCTGCTTCTTTTTTCGTTGAACGGTCTCTGGACTCTTGTCTTACTCTTGCCTGTCTCTCTCTATTCCTCTTCACTTGTAGGTAACATGTGCGGGGAGTCGCCTTACTAAACAAATACTTTCTAACGGGCTAGCACGACAAGTCATTTCATTTCATTTACACACACATAGAATTATCATCTCCACACACTTCTAGATCCCCACTCACACTTACACACTAAAACCATTTCCATCTTTGACCTGACTATTTTTCATATTTTCATGACTCTCTCATGACTTTCTGATTCTTTTACTTTCTTCGTCCTCGATTCCCCCCATCCCACATGTACAATTATTCGCATTTGTATATTTCCCATAGTATTTCATGATCTTTCCTATAACCACGCACTCCTTTATTTTTTTTTTTTGAACGTAATTTCTTCTTCACAGATTTCTGTTTTCATCCCTAGCTTTACACTACAGTAATAAAAAGCGACACATTTAAAACTCTGTTTGGACGGCTTTGGATTTAAAGATAGAAATACCCGACTGTCTAGATCTTCTTCCCCTCCATTGCGACTGAACAGTAGAATAGTTTTTAGGTTTAGTTTTAGTTTCGGGGGGCACAGGTGCACGATAAACTTCGAATTCACGGTGACCTGCGAAATCAATTTGATGATGTGGGGACTGTACATGTGGATGACCGGATGCATATGGCGTTGCATGAATGGACGGGTGGTCCGGCCCGGGGGG